>LZPO01075884.1:241153-257252 GCA_001675575.1 Neotoma lepida
TCTGTGTAGCTTTTTTGGAGCCTGTCCTGGAACTCACTTTGTAGACCAGGCTGGCCTCGAACTCAACAGAGATTCACCTGCCTCTGCTTCCTGAGTGCTGGGATCAGAGGCGTGCGCCACCACCGCCCAGCAATTCCTAGACATTCTAATACTGAGTAGAACAAATGGTTACAAACTCTATGGAGGAAAGTGGGGAATATAAGGAAAATAATAAATTTTTATAATTTTTAAACTTTTCGAAATTAATCCCAAGGAAATTATGACTGCAGATTTGTACTTCAATATATATTGAGTACCTGCAACCATCAGGTTCANTGGTTGGAATCTAGCAACCAGGATCCTACCTAAGTGTACCCTACACTTGAAGGGATAGATAAACACAGAAACAATAAGGACAGTTAGGACTTTGATCACTGCTATTAAGGACATCAACAGAATGTTGTGGTAGTTACAATGGCAATGTCCTGCCTGAGTCAGAAGACACCGGGAGACTCGCTGTCTGAAACAGTGCTGTGTCCTAGGAGTTCTTTGATGCCTTCTACTAGAATGTTCTAATACTGGCATTCTAAGTATCAGACTTTATACTGGTTTAAGTTCGTTAGCTCAGACACNAGAAACTTCACTTTAGTTCNCAAACCCACTTTTTGAAGGATAATTATTGAAACAGCTTGTCAGTAGCAGAGTAAAGCTAATATGTCTGAATCAGTTCTGTTAGTAACAATCCAAAGATAGCTAAATTATCATTCACAGAAAGAGGAAGAACAAACACACAGGAAGATTGCCTCCCCCTTTAAAACAAAAGTCTCTGGGAATACTTGAGTGTCCAAAGCCACTGGCAACTTTTAGTTTGTGTGTATGAGTGTTTTGCCCACATGTATGTGTGTGTACCACTCTTGTGCTTGGTGCCTGTGGAGGTCAGGAGAGGGTGTTGGATCCCTGGAACAGGAGTTACAGAGGTGGAGAGCTGCCATGTGGGTGCTGCTCCTAGCCACTCAGCCATTTTCCTAGACTGTATCTTGTGTGAAGCCTTATTCTGGACTTGGCAGTTTATGGTAGTAAATATCCAGGGTATGAAATAGGTTTATTTGAAGAATTCAGATTTATTTCAAAGTCAGGTATGTACATGCCTGTGATCCCAGTGCTTGGGAGGCAGAGGCAAGTGGACCTTTGAGGCTGTCCTGGTTCTACATATCATGTACCAGGCCAGCTGAGGCTAACCCTGTTTCCAAAAATAAAACAAATTATCAAATTTTATTTCAGCCTTTTAAATACTAGTCTTTAAAGAAAATGGTACATGGACCAGGAATGTCCAGAACCTTAATGGGTCTGAAATGCTTTCCCAAGGCGGTTTCTTACACAGGATAGGAAAGGAGAGGTTTCTAGTATATGTCCCTTTCCCCAGAAAAGCTGGTTTCTATGTACTTATCTGTAAAGTAATGCCAGGAAAGCAGTACATAGCATGCTGGGTAACACATGGCTAAGGTGTCCCTAGCTTCCCTGAATAAACTTGTGTGTGTGTGTGTGTGATGTAGCTCAGGTTGGTTTTAAGCTTAGGATGGCCTTGAACTCAGGATCCTCTTGTTTCTACTTCCTGAGTGCTTGGGACTCTAGGTGTGAATTACATCGCCTGCTTTAAATTGTAACTTCTGATGTCTGTTTTAAATATTCTTATATTTATTTTTTATGAAATTGATACAATTTGGAACCATTCATTAACTCTTAGAATATACGTGCATGTTCAGGCAACATTTTTACTTTTTATATGAAAAAATTAATATTAAACTTGTTAGGGCATTTTTTGTTCTTTAAAAAAGTTGTGCAATATTTCAAAATGTGAACAGTAAAACCACTCAATTTCTTTTTAGAAGTCAATGAAAGGATTCTATTTTGCAAAGCTGTACTATGAAGCTAAAGAATATGATCTTGCTAAAAAGTAAGTACCACCTAGGTTTTAATTTTTCATTCTTGTAATAGGAAGAACTGCTAAAGAATACATTTTTATTTAAGTGTGTCCTGGTATAAGGGATTTATAGCTCTNAGACATTTGTTAGATTGAGCCTCTAATGAGTGCAGAAATTATTTGTCTTAAAACACTGTTTCTAAATTCCCCTTGGGTAGAATAAAGGAGATCATTCCTGTATGTAAATTTCTTCTTGGTTAGATATCTGGTGCTTCAGTTGGCTGGAGAGAAGCAACAGACACAGACTTAATGCTGGCTGGGGAATAGCCAACCTAACAGCTCAGTAGTTGCTGTCTTACCAGCAAGACAAGAAACTGGCTGGTTCTAATTTCCTTACTTAGAGTAGCTTAGAGGAGGAAGTTCAAAGGGAGACAGATTATCAAAAACAGTGATGAAAGGCTAGTGAGAAAGGCTGTAACCCTGGTTCCTAGACAGTTCTTTAGAGAATCACACTTAGTCATTTGTCTCTGGATTTTATGTATGAGCAGGGCCTCTGGGTCTGTCCCTAGCAGCCTCTCCCCCAGAAGGAAAGGTGGGGAAGCGGTGGTATCTTCTGTCTGCTGCAGCACTGAGGCTGTTAACTGTTGTTCTTATTAATGGAGAGTTTTTCTTCCTTAGTTTTGGTCTTTGGTCTATTTCTCTCACATTGTTAACAAACCTAGAAGATAAGTTACTTTGTCGTTACTTNATTTAATACTGCTTGACACAAGAAATAGAAATTAGGGGCTGGTGAGATGTCTTAGTGAGTAAAGGAGCTCAACACCAAGCCTGATGACCTCAGCTGGACCCCTGAAACCCATATGGTAGAGGAGAGAACCAACTACTTCAAATTGTGTACACCACAGTATCCACATTCCTTCCCAAATGAAGGATGGAAAGAGAAGAGAATTAGTTCTGTTTGGTTAGTCAAATCATTTTTCTTCTGTTCAGATTTGGCTGAGTATAGTACTTGCAGATTATTTCTTGTTTAAAAGGTAAATATATTCTCTTGGTTTGGGAAACTTTTAGTGTTTTACATTCTCACTTTAAAAATTTGCATTGCAGTTTATAGATTATAATCATTTTGCTTATTTTTATGTGAAACTCTTTAGTGCTTTACTAGATGATCAGGAAGAAAAAGCAGTTTTTGCGTTCACTTCTTGTAGGTAGCAGGAGAAGAATCACTGGCAAATGTAGCACTTTCTAGTAATGAGGGACTGGAGAGATGACTTGGTTAGGAGTACTCAACTGCCCTTGCAGAGGACACGCAAATACATTTGAGTAAAATTGTAAAATAAGTAAATATGTTGTTAGCTCTGTATGATTGTTAGCTACTTTGCAGTGAATATTTTAGGACTCCATGTTAAATAAATAATGGTAGCCAGTAATTGAACTGTAATAGAATAATTGGACGGTTGCTTGGTTTAAGATGCACTCTTATGTCANTATTTCAATATAGTTGTAAGTTTAGTGATCTGAAGATTATTTTTGTATTTTAAAACATGTTTAATCTATTATTCTTATATTTTAAAACAGATACATTTCTACATACATTAATGTGCAAGAGAGAGACCCTAAAGCCCACAGATTTTTGGGTCTTCTTTATGAAGTCGAAGACAATACAGACAAAGCTGTTGAATGTTATAAGGTAATTATAGGATTAAAGTACAGCCTGTGTGAGGCTGGACAGGTAGCTCAGCAGTGAAGAGTATGGGCTGCTCTTCTAGAGGAACTGGGTTTCATTTCCAGCACCCACATGGTGGTATACAGCCATTTGTAATTCCAGTTTCAAGGGATCCGGTGTCCTCTTCTGGCCTCCCTGGGCACCAGGCACACACATGGTACACAGAAATACATGCAGNCTAAAAACCTGTACATATTTTTAAAAGAAAGTGTAACCTTTGCACAGCCTTACAGGTGATGACCATGGTATGTAATAAATAATTCCTATTAATTTTATCAATGTAGTGAAAATAAGCATTAATACTATTAAGTGACTTAGCTTGGAACATATTTAAAATTTTGAATATTTAAAACACATAAAATTTAAGTGTAGACGGGGAAGATGGCCCAGCTGGTAAAGGTGCCCGAACCTGATCACCTGAGTTTGATTCATGCAACCTACAAGGTGGAAAGAGTGAGCTGTCCTATGACTTTAACTGGTGTATCCTGGCACGGGAGCACGTACACTCCTGGAAACAAAATAAATAAANTTGTAACTAAGGAAAACCTGAAAATGGTCAGAGAGAATGATCTCATGCACTTCTAAAAAATTTGCCTAAGTAATCTAAAATTTATTTGATTTATTGTCATAAAAATTTGTTTTTGTTTTGTCTTTTGAGGGCATTTTATATAGTACTGGGTGTCCTAGAACTTGCTGTATAGACTAGGCTGGCCTCAAACTCACAGAGATCCTCTAGCCCTGCTTTTGAGGTGCTGAGATGAAAGGTGTCTGATACCACATCTGCTCCATGAAGAATATTGATGCTTTAACAGCTTTAAAATAATGTCATTTAGGAATAGGGTTTTTAGAAGCTGTACAGATGGCTCAGGTTAAGAGTGCTTACTACTCTTGTATTGAGTTCGGTTCCCAGCACCCACATGGAACAGCTTGCAACTGCCTGTAATTCAAGTTCTATGGGATCTGACACCTTCTTTGGCCTCCTTTGAGTATCTACATTCATGTATGTGCATANGTGCATACACAGATATACATACATATAATTAAAAATTTTTTAAATCTTTGAAAATAGGAAAATAACATACACAGTAATTTTTTTAGATGACTGTATGTACTTCTACCTCTGTACAATTTATAATTTCTGTTTTTGGTATTTTTTTTCTGACATCAGCGTTCAGTGGAATTAAACCCAACACAAAAAGATCTTGTGTTAAAGATTGCAGAATTGCTTTGTAAAAATGACGTGACCGATGGAAGAGCAAAATACTGGGTTGAAAGAGCAGCCAAACTTTTCCCAGGAAGTCCTGCTGTTTATAAGCTAAAGGTAAAGTCACGACCCATGCAACATACAAAAGGAGAAAATTAAGATATTTTCAGTATTTTGAAGTTTATATTTCTCAATAGCAAACTTAAAAGAGCAGCACATTCCTGCTTTCTTTAATAGTCTTTAAACAATCTTTAAATAATTCCTTTAAAACCTTTCTGAGTGTTGTCTTACTATGCAGCGTAATACTTTACAAATGATATCTCAGTTACTCTCCTGAAATAATATTGTAGTGATTTTACAGTTTCATAGTTTTGTACAGTGTAGTTGGTATGGTAGATTGTATCATTTTGTGATCAATGGAGGCAAGGTGTGTGTGTGTGTGTGTGTGTGTGTGTGTGTAGCTAAGGTAAATGAAGCTCTGGCATAAAGTTTTGCTTCATTAGATAATTATGTACAGGTTGAAAGCTTAAAATGACTAGAAAGAAGTGTGTTCTAGCCTGTCATGATAGTGCATGCTTTTGGTCCCAGCACTTGAGAAGCAGAGGAATGTAGATCTTTGTGATTCCAAGCCCAGCCTGGTATAACCATAGCAAGTTTCAAGCCAGCCAAGGCTATGTAATGAGACCTTGTCTCAAAACAACAGAAATACGTTCTAAAAACTGGAAGTGTGAGGTTATCTAATAGCAAATAAAAAGGCAGTTTATTCAGAATAATCATTAAAAATGTTAGAAAATTCATAATGTTACTCTTTGTTTGTGTGGTGCATTTGAGGGAAGTCCAGGCTGCCCTCTAGCTTTGACTGTCACAGTTACTTGTTTTTGACAGTGTTGCTTTTGTGTCCTAGACTATCCCTAAACTCGTGGTCCTCCTGCCTTAGCCTCCAGAGTAGTAGGATTAAAAGTGTACCACTTGTTGTTCTTTACTGACTAGAATACAGCTCACTAAGCATCTCTTGGAGAAAATATTTCACACACAGATATATGCATACACTGTACAAGATTAAATGAACTATAAATGTATACATATTTTTAGTTCCTTTTAGTGCTATTACATATGCTTTTTTGTTTTCCACCTCCTCCACCCCCACCCGGGAGACAGGGTTTCTCTGTATAGCGTGACCGTCCTGGAACTCACATTGTAGCCCAGGCTGGCCTCAGACTCAAAGGTCCACCTGCCTCTCCCTCCCGAGTGCTGGAATTAAAAGTTTGTGCCACTACGTCACTACATGTTTCTTTAGNAATTTTAAAACTTTTCACTTATTTTGAAAGAGATACCATAATGTTCCCCTAAAAATTTTTTTGTATTTAGTATTTCACATGTAATCAAAGGCCAGGGCCGCTTTTTTGCAGATAAAATAAGCTAACCATATGTTTTTGGAAATGACCCAGAAGGAGAGAGATTGACGGAGGAGGTTAGGAAATACATAGATTGCTACTGGAGGGTTTGGTGTTTAGAAGGCAAAGGTAGAAGATGAGCATGTAGGTAAAGTAAACTAGAGTGTATACATCAGGAGAGCTTCAGTTTCCCCAGTGAAGGCTAAGTCAGGGTCATAGGTTGAAAGTCAGGGGTGAAGGAAGATGTGGTCTTTTTAGGGAGTAGACAATATGCATTTATTAGAAGTAAAATAGTACTTTATTCCAGGTTATAACTAGTCTGAGGTGTGAGATCATGAAAGTCAAATCAGCCTGAATTTGAAATTTCCTAAATTCCAGTATGCCCTTCCTCCAGTTGTTCAACTGTTTNTGTGTCAGCACAGAGAAAATGCTGTAGGTATCCTCAGAGGGAAGGTGGAGGGAATGAGGTGAAGGAGTTTTGCAAACAGGCAGTAATAGAGAATATTAAGAATTACTGCATTTTAGGTTGATGGAGAAGAAAGTAAATCCATGTGTTGTGGATAATTAAATCTTGGCAATATAAATGCTAAAAGAGCTTTTCATAGTGGAGAAGTCTAGATGTGGCACTGAGGGTATGTGAGCCTCCTGTGAACTGGAAGAACACATGGTCAGAGTGGAATGATCAAATAACAGAGTTTGAAGACTTGTATCAATGACAAATGTCTTGATTTTTGGCAGTGAAGGATTTATCANCACGTATGAGATAATTAAAGAACTGAGTAACTGAGCTACTACCTATTTANTGTTATATTCCATTTGCTAATTACAATGATAGTTGTTAGGGATGAAAAAGTTACTCCCCCCAGAATTACAAAAAGTGTGGGAGAACATGTGATTTGAGGAGTGAAGAAACAATAAATCCCACCTGTGTATAGGCTACAAGAGGAATCTGTCAATGAGGAGCTGATGAGGGCTCTTATGACTTATAACACTCACTGTTCATTTACCATCAAGAGGGGAAACTGGTGTGAAGATTATGAGGATAGTAGGACAGTGTAAGACATTGGGCTTAAGTGATTGAGTCACGGTCTGTGAGATACAGAACATGCAGGTGAGCATCCTGGTGGTAAGGATTGATTGGATAGGCCTGGGCTTTTGGTAATGACAGGTATACAAGGATGTGAAGCAATAATAGTCTTACTAGTCTCTGAATATGGACAATCAATCAGCTACTGTAATAGTTGAATGCTACTTTGCACATGAAGTTGTTAACATCTGGAAATAACTGTGAAGGAGCTAATAGTATATATGGGATGATACCTACGTAGTGAGTGTATCTTTCTAGAGCTGGTCATAGTTGAAGGTTATGCATGGACCAATGGCTTATTTAAAATTGTATGGCTATTATCCAACATTTAATGACTTTTCTCCCAAATAGGAACAGCTTTTAGATTGTAAAGGTGAAGATGGATGGAATAAACTTTTTGACTTGATTCAGTCAGAGCTTTATGCAAGACCTGATGATGTTCATGTGAATATCCGACTAGTAGAGCTTTATCGTTCAAATAAAAGATTGAAGGATGCTGTGGCCCACTGCCATGAGGCAGAGAGGAAAACAGCTTTACGTTCAAGTTTAGAATGGAATTCATGTGTTGTACAGACTCTGAAGGTAGGTGAAAGCTATTTCTCTACATTTCNAGATGTATGGTTATTATACATTTCTTCATATTTAAATGTTTTCCAACATTTGAATTTCTTTCATTAATATAGCATAACTATAAAATGAAATTTTTGCCAAGCTTAGTTTAAATGGATAGATTGGGAGAATAAATTTGATGTGTGTGTGTGTGTGTGTCTCTGTGTGTGTATTTAGTATTTTTATTTATAAGGCTAGTATAAAAATTGTCATTTCCACACAGCTGTAATAAGAGTGGGCCAAGGAGTTTGTAGGCATACAATGGTCAGTTTCTCAAAATCTGTTAAAGTTTTATAACTTACTGTGTTTTTCCAAACAAATAGGAATATTTGGAGTCTCTGCAGTGTTTGGATTCTGATAAAAGTACTTGGAGAACAACCAATAAAGACTTACTTCTAGCCTATGCTAACCTTATGCTTCTTACACTTTCCACCAGAGATGTGCAGGAAAGTAGAGAGCTACTGGAAAGGTATGTTGATGTTGAGAGAGTGTGAGTGTGCCCATGAACACAATTAGCCAAAGGACAGATTTTCTTTTTTGCAGTAGTTGGTCTAGGTTTCTTTACATCATCAGCCTTCCTCTAATTTACCTATGTTGATACAATAAAGCACTTGGAAGAATTTACTTTTATGGGAATGTTATATAATTATATACAACTTATTTTTAGAGAATTGGGTTTTTTTTTTAATTTTAAAATTACATTCTCTTATGTGTGTGGTGTCACATACCATAGTGCATGTCGGAGGATAACTTAGTTCTGTCCTTCCATTTTTGTGGGGCCTAGGGAATGAGCTCATCAGACTTGGCTGTAAATGCCTTTACCCTCTGACTTGTATTGCCCTCCTTAGAAAATTCTTACAGTACCTCTCTTAAAATTAACCTTCTAGCTTAATATTCTGTTTTGGTGTACTTAATAGTACGACATCAAAATGAATGTTGTGGTGTATCACATTGTATTTTTAATGTGATAATTTTGAGTAAAAACCATGTAACAAAGTTATTTTTTGTTCAGTGGCCAGGTTCAGATTGCTAGTATAAGCATTTAGCCTCACTGTTATTTCAGATGACATTGTTTTTTTCTTAGCAACAAAGTAATTCAAATATAATGAATAAACTTTCTCTGTCTTTTTTTTTTTTTGGTTTTCTGAGACAGGGTTTCTCTGTGTAGCCCTGGCTCTCCTGGAACTCACAGAGATCCACCTGCCTCTGCCTCCCTAGTGCTGGGATTAAAACCACTGCCTGACTTTTTTTTTAACCAAATCTCATATTATAAAAACATCACTTGGATTTGTGTAAGGACTGGGGCTGATAGGAGTTTATGGGCCAAATATGAACCACTTCTTCACTTGGAAAGTAGAGGATTGCCAGGTGGGGGTGGCGCACGCCTTTAGTCCCAGCACTCAGAAGGCAAAGGCAGGCAGAGTTTGAAGCCAGCCTATGCTACGGAGTGAGTTCCAGGATGGCCAGGGATACACAGAGAAATCCTTGTCTTGAAAAGCCAAGGGAAAAAAAAAAACCCCAAGATTGTTGGGTCTTTGTGGATTGGGAGGCAGAGGCAGGTGGATCTCTTGAGTTCGAGGCCAGCCTGGTCTATAGAGTGAGTTCCAGAGCAGCCAGGGCTACGCAGAGAAATCCCTCCAAAAAACTAAAACCAAAAATAAACTGAAAGTAAAAGGTTGTTGAAAAATACTTAATTCATGAAAGCAAATAAGCTCATAACAATAACAGTGTTTATGAAAAACAAGAGTTTCTTAAGCAACAAGGCTTGAGAAATTGAGACATTGTTTCACATTTTTGTAATCTAACATGTGTCTTAATTGAACACAACTAGATTCTCAACTATGTCATTCTGTATGATGTTTCATATGTTGAAATCTCTGAAAAAATTAATTTATACATGTGTGAGAAAATGAGTATAAACAAAAAACAAAGCGTTTTTTGTTTCTTAGTATTGTTACAAAAATAGGTTTAAGCTCAGGGATCCCCCTAAGAAGTCTTGGAGAATCCATAGAAATCCTCAGACTGTATTTGCTAGGAAATCTGTTGCTCTGATTTCTTTGATAAGCTGCTTTAGAGTAATCCTTACACAGTGGCAGGCTTCTAGAGATTGATCATTAGATTTCAAAATGTTAATTAGAATAGAAAATGAAAATAATTTCTAAGCTGGGTCTTGTCCTCATTTACTATTAAATATTCACATTTTATCAATGATTTTCATTTGATTTGTGTCTTTTTTGTAATTAATTGCTATTTTGGAGTAGGATATCATTGTAGAGTGTATTTAAGATTGAAACATTGTAACTGCTGGCTGAAAATTCCCGCTAGTGTTTGATCTGTGATTAACCTTTAGGGTGCTTCATCTATGAAGGGTAATAGGAGTGGGACTGTGGAAGGTGAAGTTTAAGATAAGCCTTGGTAATTTGTTTTGAATTAAATTATAAAACTGATAAGTCACAGTGTAGTAAGTGTAGAGTACCTGTTTATGCTCTTAATCTTACAGTTTTGATAGTGCTCTTCTGTCTGTGAAATCTTCTGTTGGTGGAAATGATGAGCTGTCAGCTACTTTCCTAGAAACTAAAGGACATTTCTACATGCATGTTGGCTCTCTGCTTCTNAAGATGGGTCAGCACAGTGACATCCAATGGCGAGCTCTCTCGGAGCTGGCTGCATTGTGCTATCTCATAGCATTTCAGGTAAGCCTTTTCCAGTTTGAGGTGCAGTTGTCATTTCAGAAAGACTTTATTGTGTTTCTCGTAGAGGTATGTCAGAGTTTATAATAAAAATATGTGAATAAATATTGTGTTAAAGTTAAGATAAAAGTCAGTTTGATGAAAAACTGTAACAAGGTGAACATACTGTTTAGGCTGGTGAAGCCAGTGTGTTGATGCATTCTTGTGGACAGTTTATATTGGGCTCACTTATTTGGAGACCATTTTGAAGAGTTTGATATGTAAGCTTGGTCAGTAACATAATATTAAAGATGAAATTTTATTTATACTACTATAAATATAATATAATAAATATATAATAATAATATATAATTATGGTAATATTTATTACTATATTATTAATGATTTATTTTTATTTCATGTACATTGGTGTTTTGTTTACATGTATGTCTTTATGAGGGTGTCGGATCTCTTGGAACTAGAGTTCCAGACAGTTGAGAGCTGCCATGTGGGTGCTGGGAATTGAATCCAGGTCCTCAGGAAGAGCAGCCAGTGCTCTGAACCGTTGAATCATCTCTCCATCCCCTAAAGATGAAATTTTAAATGTGGGTCAAGCTTGATTCAAAAAGTTAATATGGGCCAGATATCCTCCCTCCACCTCCTCCTCCCGCTTTCTCTTCCTCTCCTTTCTTCCTCTCTCCTTTTCTACCTCCCTCTTCCCCCCATTTCCTCCTTTCTGCCCCTTCCTCCCCTTCCCCTCTCCTTGTTGCTCTTGTCTTTACTATTTCTGTCATCTTTCCCCTCTCTTCCCTCTCTCCATCTCTGTTNCTTTTGACAGGGTCTTTTTTATTGAAAATAGTTTTCATACAATATATTCTGATTACAGTTTCCCCTTCACCTGCTCCTCCCAGTTCCTCCCTATCTTCCTTTCCATCTTGATCCACACACTTNCTGTTTTTATTAGAAAACAAACAGGTATCTAAGGAATAATAGTAAGATAAAACAAAAACAAATTGGAATATGATAAAACCAAGTGAAAAAGAGCCAAAGAAAAAGCATAAGAAATGTGTATAGATGTAGAGACACACATTTGCACACTTAGGAATCTCATAAAAATTCCAAACTGGAAGCCATAATATATATATGGCAAAGGACCTGTAAGGTAGAAAAAGAAACAAAAAAACTGCTCTGACTTAAGAGACAAAGAACCTCCAAAGATGCCCTGGAGTTCCTTTTGTGCCTACTGCTGGGCATGGGGCCTACCCTTAACAGTGGTTTGTTTTGCTGGGTGATGGTGGCACATGCCTTTAATCCCAGCACTCAGGAGGCAGAGGCAGGCAGATCTCTGAGTTTGAGGACAGCCAGGGCTACACAGAGAAACCCTGTCTTGGAAAGGGGGAAAAATTGTCTTGTTTCTCCAGTGAGATTCCCTTGGAGGAAACTAATCTTTCATTTGCAAGTAAGTGTCAGTCAATTGAAGATAGCTTCTGGCTCAGGAATGGGATGTTTGTCCACTCTCAGGTCTAGGACTCCATGTGGTGCAGACCCATGCAGGCCCTGTGTTTGTATCATAGTCTCTTGAGTTCATATGTGTACTAACCCTGTTGTGTCCAGAAGGCCTTGATTCCTTGGTTTCATTCATTACATCTGGCTCTTATGTTCTTTCTGCCTCCTCTTCCACAGAGTTCCCTGAGTCCTGAAGGGAGAAATTTGATGGGGACATCTCTTTTGTTCCTAGGTCTTTCACTCACTGCATATTGTCTGGCTGTGGGTCTCTGTGTTTGTTCCTATCTGCTGCAGGAGACAGACTCTCTGATGTAGTCTGATGTTAGTAGAGCCATTCAAGGATCTATGTGTGTAACAAAATGTTGTTAGGAGTCATTTTATTGCAACATTCCTTTAGCAGAACAGTAGTATTTGGTTTTTCTTTAGGTCATTGGCCTGTTTAATCTCAGGTCTTTGGCTACCCAAGCAGCATTGGGCATGGAGTGGGCCTTAAGTCAAATCAGTTATTGGCTGGTTACTCCCACAAGCTTTATGCCACTACTGCACCAGTGTCTCTTGCAGGAAGATCACCGTCATAGATTGAAGGGTTTGTGGCTGGGTTGGTGTTTACTTTTCTCCTTTGGTAATGTGAAGAGTATCTTCCCAGTACCATGAATACTAGTCCATAGGGGTGAAGGCTTTAGTTAGGCACCAGTTCGGCTTCTCCATGTTCAATGGGTTGTAGGTGTTGACAAGATTTTTTATAGCCCTGATTTGCTTGGAAGTCCATGTGTAGCCCAGGCAGGCCTTGAACTCACAGCAGGTTCTTCTGCTGTATCTACTGTACCCTAATAAAAATAATCTTTGTACTGTTTTTTTTTTTAAAATAGATTACTTAAATCTCTTGCTTGTCAGCTGTTTTCCAATTAAGTTTAATCATTANTTGGCCAATATTTAAAAATAATATGGAAAGGAACATTGACTGTTGGAAATATGACTGAATTATATTATTTTTATTTTAAAATTGTCAGATTCCAAGACCAAAGGTTAAATTAATAAAAGGAGAAGCTGGACAAAACCTACTGGAAATGATGGCCAATGATCGACTTAGCCAATCAGGTAACAATAATATTTTAACTGATTACATCCTAAAATGGTAAAAACTTAAAAAAATTTGTTACATTTTTTGTATGTGTATGAGTTGTGTGTGTACTCACTCATAGTATACTCATACTGTAATCACTCAGGAGTTGATTCTCTTTACCATATGGGCTCTGGGGATTGAACTCAGGTCCTCAGGCTTGGTGGCAAGTGCCCTTAACTTAACAGCTGAGCCATCTTGCCATCCCAAGATCTGAACTTTTACTAGGCTTCTTAGGTTAAAGTCTTCCTAGTATCCAGAGATAATCTTTTATAATAATTACTTGTTATTTTTGCCATGTTAGATAAAGGTAGTAGACATGGCAGAGATTAAGAAAAAAAAAACTTGCTATATGGGGGAGGGNGTGAGGACCGAACCTGGTACTTGATAGGCAAGCACTCGACCACTGAGCTAAACCCAATCCCCATTGCATTCTTTACAGTTAGAATCTACTTAACTTTACTTCCCAATGGAGATAACCGCTCTATCTAGGTGCTAGAGCATCCATCTTGAGTGTGTAAAAACACTGCGTTAGTCAAATATCATTCACTGACCATGTAACACCACTGCTTGTAAACACTGCTATATAGGGATGGAGTCTTTAATTGCTTAAATGGAATTACATAAAATGTGGGGGGTTTTGTGACTATATTTCCCATCGTATGGTTTTAAAGGTTGATCCATGATGTAGTATGTAATAGTACTTAATGCAAGCAGTGGCGTGAAGCAAATCCTTTTTTAAAAAATTAATTTATTTATTTTATGTGTATGAGTGCTCTATTTGCATGTTTGCCTGAGTGTCAGAAGAGGGCATCAGATCCCATTATAGATGATTGTGAGCCACCCTGTGTTTGCTGGGAACTCAGGACCCATGCAAGAGCAGCCAGTGCTCTTAACCACTGAGCCATCTCTCCAGCCCTTGAAACAAATCATTACTCCAAATTTATGGAATAAAACAATTTCTATCAGTAGAGCCTGGAAATAGGTACTTCCTTAAAACTGCTTAAAAACAGCGAGAATCTGAGAAGCCAGTTTTAGTCATCATTGTGTCAGATCAGAGCATTAGGGCATGATCTTGCTGTTGCCTGAGGGGCACTTAAATCCTATACTTCTCTAAAACACAAATTCCCTCAGCATTTTTAATGCATTTTGTCTCCTCCTTTTTGTTTTACTTTATGTAGACAAAGATACTGTGAAACCTGTACTTTGTTTTCTATAAAGTACTATTTTTGTTGACCAGCTGTGATTTGGGGGTTAGAAGATGAGGTTTGAGATAATCGTGTTGTTTCCTTCTTGGCTGTTTCAGTGCAATGATTAAGAAACAGTGAGTAAATAAAATTGGTGTTTCATCATAAAATGATGGGAATAATNTGTTTTTCAGGGCACATGTTGCTAAATTTAAGTCGTGGCAAGCAAGACTTTTTAAAGGAGGTTGTGGAATCTTTTGCTAATAAAAGTGGCCAGTCTGCTCTCTGTGATGCTCTGTTTTCCAGTCCATCATCCAAGGATATATCTTTTCTTGGTAATGATGATATTAGAAACCTTGATGGACAAGTACCAGACCCTGATGACTTGGCTAGATATGATACTGGTAAGTTGTCTCTTTCAAAGGACATGTTCTTCCTTGTAATCCATTTATACCAGGAAGGCTTACAGTCTTAGTATTTTATTGAATTCTTCCCAGGTTTGTTTTGTCAGGAGATGGAAGTTAAAGAGTATGAATGTAGATGACACATAATTTTTCTTTGAAATCATTACTTATATATATATGTCTTGCTTCTTTTGTAAATTTTCTATCCTGTAGTATGTATGTACGTATCCTTACATATATATGTATTTTTGTTTGGTACTTTGTNTTAGTCAGCATCCATTTTGTTTGTTTACAGTTTTTTTTTCACTATTAATACAATAATGTTAAGACCTTTTTATTTAAATACAATCTTTTTGTTTTGTTTTGTTTTGAGGCACGGTCTCACTATGTAGTCTTTCTTGGCCTGGCCTGGCCTAGAATTGTAGACAGTGATGGCCTCGAACTCACAGAGATCCATCTGCCACTGCCTCTCAAGTGCTGAGATTAAAGGTGTTCTTCACCACGCNGGCCTCATTTAGCCAGGTTTTAATGGAAGTGGTATGTAAGGTTCTTCTGTTCCTACATCTTCCCAATTGTTTTCCTTCTTGTATTTGCCCTTGTCTTTCTACTTGGTGAGATTTGGCTTTATGTTCTAGGATTTTTTTGTGATCTTTGTCCAGCTTTANCCCAGTGACAGCCACCTTGCTGGAGTGAATGCCCATATGAACAGTTGTGCCATTAGTCTTTTTTCGCTGTACCCATTCATTGTAGATGATCTATTTCTGCTGATCTTTTTAGTGTCCTTATACAATCTGAAGTACTTCATCCTTACAGATGTGCAGTGATGATCCCAAAAGGGAAGAGTGTGAAAGAACTTCATTAATAGATAGTATATATTTTAAAATTCATTCCTTGGAGAAACTGAAATTACTGAGACAGAGAAGTACTTACTACCTTCATCTCTTGCAAATTGCCAAAATGCTAGCATTTCTAGAAAACTTGGACTTTCTTTACTCCCTGAAGCCCATATGCTTTTCAGTATTAAATTTCTTACAGAAGAAAAAAATGCTCTTTGCATTGCTCATAATTTAATATAGTGGTATTCCATTTTTACTTAATGACTTCTTACTGAAAGGTCTTATTTTCTCAGATGGCCTGGAAAGAACTTTCTCATTTACATNTTTTCTTATTAAAATTTATAAGTGGTGACACACTGCCTTAATCCCAGCACTTGGGAGGCAGAGGCAGGTGGATCTCTTGAGTTAAGGCCACAGAGCGAGTTCCAGGACAGCTGGGGCTGTAACAGAGAAACCTTGT
>LZPO01075884.1:262783-285635 GCA_001675575.1 Neotoma lepida
GGCACCAGATCTCATTACAGATGGTTGTGAGCCACCATGTGGTTGCTGGGAATTGAACTCAGGACCTCTGGAAGAACAGTCAGTGCTCTTAACCTCTGAGCCACCTCTCCAGCCCCCTAGAGTTTCTTTCAATATACAGGTTTTAGTCATTCAGTGTTATATTCTGAGGAAATGTAGTGGAGCACTAGTTGGTGAGCCTGGAAGACTGGGTAGCACACAGAACTCTAACTCTAGTTATTGTTATTGAACAATTNGATTTCTTACTTTTTTTAAAATATATAATTTATGTTCATTGGTGTTTTGCCTCCATGTATATCTGTGTGAAGGTGTCAGATCCCCTGGAACTAGAGTTACAGACAGTTGTTAGCTGCCACATGGGTGCTGGGATTGAACCTGTGTCCTCTGGAGGAACAGTCAGTACTCTGAACCACTGAGCCCTCTCTCCAGACCCTGATTTCTTGCTTTTGTCTGGTTTATTTTTTGTAACGTTTGAGAATTGTTGAAATATTCTCAAAGTTGTCATCATGTCTTCTGGTTCTTTAAAAAGTGTGTGTGTGTGTGTGTGTGTGTGTGTGTGTCCGTCCGTCCATGCATCCATGTCCATGCAGGTGGGTCCGTTTTGAGGCCACAGAGGCTGACTTCTATTGTCTTCTGTTAACTTCTCCTGTGTTTATTCTCACTGAATGTGGAGTCAACAGTTGCCTAGCTTGGCTGTTCAGTGAGCTCTGAGGAATCACCTGTCTCCCCTCCTAGTGCCAGGGTTCTGGTTCACACGAGCAGGCCTGGCTTTTATGTGGGCACTGGAGTCTGAACTCTGATCTTCACGCTTGTGCATCAAGCACTTCACAGACTGAGTCATCAACCCCGGTCTCCCAAGTTCTTTCAATATCAACCGTTATGTTTATATTGTAGATCAAGTTCAGAACTATGGGCCAGATACCAATCGTTTGCTGCAGTTTTTTATTTGTGGATGTGTAGCATCTAGACAGAGTTAAGTAGGTAGATGAATGGGTCTATTTTTAAGTTGAAAATAGAGGTAAGGAAATACTTGAAACACTTGTATTTATTTGTTTATGTATTTGAGACGTTGGCTATAGTATAGGAAGGTCTCAACTTGTAGTTTTTCTGCCCACTTTCCCTCNTGCTGGGATTATATATGTGAGCTACCACTACAGAGGAAGCCTTTCTAGAATAAGAAAGCAGATAGATTACCTTTTTCTGATCTCATTTGTTGTAAATTGGTTAGATGCCTAGGCAGAGAATTTCGAAGCTGTTTTCAAAATTGTCCTGTCATCTGATACTCAGATTCATCTGATATTTCTTATTTTTTAGAAAAAACAAAACAAAATAAACAGATGATAGTTTTGCACACGTGTTTTAATCCCAGCACTTGGGAGCAGAGGCCGGTGGATCTCTGGGTTTGAGGCCAGCCTGGTCTACAGAGTGAGTTCCAGGACAGCCATGTCTACACAGAGAAACCCTGTTTTGAAAAACAAAACAACAAAAGCAAAAGAAATTCATTGATAAGTCCCATATTTTAAGAAGGAGTTTTGTAAGCTCTGGGGTTGGGTTGGGTGTTAGTCATTTTGTAGAGTAGCAGAGATAACTATGTAGACAGCAGTGATGTGTCTGCAATCTTGTCTGACAGGAGAGAGTTGGTGTTTAAACATTTAGAGTTGGATCTGGATCTGATACCAGTTCTGTCTTTTCCTGCCTCTATCTAATCTGTGTCTATTTGAGGTATGAGTCATATTGTTTACTAATGACGTGGCCTAACTAAGAAGTATACATGATAAAGTTTGAGCAGATACTGTTTTCAGTTGCTGTAATTTGTCATTANTTTGGAAATCTCTTGTCAACCTCCCATGTGGTTAAGTACTGAGAGGTGACCTTCAGTGTTGACTAGTCCAGATGATGAGAAGAATGGAGCAGTGTGTGAAGACCTTAGAAGCCGAGTAGGTAGCTCAAGGTGCTTGAGGACAGTAATTGTCAGAAAAAGTAGTTTATCTGTAGGTCTTAAGTTTTTTGAGTAGGTAAGTGTTTTGGCTGGACTAAATTTTATGAAGATTAATGTAAGTTAAGTAGGGAATGGAAATGGAATGAGATTTAGGGAATTAGTTCTTTGGACTAGAATTAAAGTGAATGATTAGAGTAGACAAATTTTAACAAATGAAGGAATCATGTTCTCAGTACCCAGATTCCAGTGGAAAGTGTATTCTAAAAGATACCACCAAGTATTTAAAACATTTGCTAAGTGTTCNCCGTGTCTGTTTCCGGCATTATATAATTAAACGTTTAACATTCTTTACTTTTTTTTCTTTAAATAGAAAGAAATGCAGGAATTGAAGCTAAATAGCAATAACTCTGCATCCCCTCATCGCTGGCCTNCAGAACATTACGGACAAGACCCAGCTCCTGATGGGTATCAGGGGTCACAAACTTTTCACGGGGCTCCCCTAACAGGTAAGCTGGCAGCTGAGCAACCCTCAGATTCCAATAAAATATTACTCCTCTTTTTTAAATTTCCCCCTTTTTTGTAGTACTGAGACTTAAACTTGGAGCCTGGGGCTGGAGAGATGGCTCAGCAGTTAAGAGCACTGACAGCTCATCCAGAGGTCCTGAGTTCAGTTCCCAGCACCCACATGGCAGCTTACAACTGTCTATAACTTCAGTTCCAGGAGATCTGACACCTTCACACCAATGCACATAAAATAAAGTTAAATAAATTAAAAAAAATGATAAAAAAAAAAACTTGGAGCCTGTGCTTGCTAGACAGATGTTCTATCTCTGAGCTGTACCTCAGCTCAGTCTGCCCCCTAACATTTAAATATGTAACTTGTGAATTTTACTTGTCTGTGGTTTTGTACATTCCAGTATATCTCTACTTACATGTTTGCCAAACTCTATATTTAATATATTGAAATTTTATAAATCCAATCAGAAACAAGTCTTACCTAAGTTTATATATATTAAAGCTCAAGGAATGTTCTACAATCTTTTTATGTACATTGTAGCTAATCTCTGAAATGTTTCATAAATTGAAACATGTTGACCACTATAGTTATGTACTAAGAGGTGCCTAATAAATAAGAACTTAAACCTCTTGAGGGTTATTTTGATGGTGTTTAGAGAGACAGGAAGTTAATTTATTTTGATTTTGAGCCTAGCCTTTTATGGCCGAGTTATCTCTCTGGCTCTTATTTTGAAACATGATTATTCATAAGAAAGCCCATAATGAGTGTTCTCTTGCTTTTTATGTATTTACTACCTCTGTCTGTCTGTCTGTCTGTCTGTCTATCTATCTATCTATCTATCTATCTATCTATCTGTTTATCATCGATTGATCAATTGAGATAGGGTTTGATTATACAGCGCTGCATGACTTGGAACTCACTGTGTAGACCAGGCTAGCCTCACACTCAGAGACTCATTTACCTGCTTCTTCCACCCAAGTGCTAAGATTATAGGCATGCACCCTCTACAACTGGCTCCATAATAAGTTTTCTTTTTTTAATTTTTCTTTTTTACATTTTAGCTATATAATTTAACTCCTAAAATATGGANATGATACTTGTTTCACATAATTACTGTGAGCGTTTGTGTATATGCAGGTAGACATGGGAATGTCATTTTTTACTATGGAAGTAGACACTAATGAGGCAATAGTGTTTATTGTTGGTTACCTATGTGCAAAAGTACATTTTGTATACAGTTTTATCACAGTATCAGGGTGTAAATACTATTGGTAATCTCANTTTTATAGATGAGGAAATGGCTTTAGAAGGATTAGTTTATACACTATTACTTACTATACAGCTAGTTACTATAGATAATAGATCTGGTATTTTCATCCTTAACTAGGCAGCAACTTGCCAGTATTGTACAGTGCCCCCAGGTGGTCAGCAATAATAATAAAAATAGATCTCTTTTACCTGACAGATACCTCAAATGCTATTTCTGTTCTGAAATCTGAAGTTCTGTAAAACCTGAAACTTTTGAGTACTTTTTCTTTCTTTTTTGAGACAAGAGTTTCTCTATATAATAGCCCTGGCTGTCCTAGAACTCCTTTTATAGCCCAGGCTGGCCTCGAACTCAAAGAGATCTTACTGCCTCTGCCTCCTGAGTGCTGGGACTATACGCATGCGCCACCATACCCGGCTCAATTTTTTTAGGGGGATAACTTTTGAGTGTTGACACAGTGTCATAAGTGGAAAAATCCTACACCATACACTCAGGACAGGTTGTTGTCAAAATAGAGATTCACTGAAAATCGAGGCCGAGTGTGGTGGCAAACATGCTCATAGTCCAGTGCTCAGGGCACTGAGGCCAGCCTGGCCTGCAGAGTAAGGCCCCGTCTCCGAAACAGACCTACAGACCTTCAGGATATGGATTGAATGAATTTAGGAAACAGTGAATTTGGTGTTTCTTGCATTCTATCCTTAAGACATTCTTTTATGTATATGCACATATTCTGAAACATGAAATATTTGGGACAAATAATTTGGGACAAGAACTAACTTAACTAGAATTGTAATATCTATTGATTATTTTTTTTTTGTTTTTTGACAGCATCTTACTTTGTAGCCCAGGCTGGACTAGAACCCATGATGTAGCTCAAAACTGGCTTCAAACTTCCTATCTCTGCCTGAGGGATGGGATTGAAGGTGTGAGCTACTATTCCCTTGAGTGCATGTTTTCTAATTACTTTTAAGCCAGGAAGATTAGAAATGAGACCTAGTTTAAATAAGCACATTGTGTTCTGGTTCATGGAGCCACACTTAAAGAATTTACTCTGTGATGTTATCTGAGTTAAGTAGTTTTAAGTATGTTGAGTGGATTTTCAAGCACACCACAGTGAACACTGGACATGTACTTTTCTGGAGAACTCAAAGGTGCTAGATCCCTGATGCAAAGAGAAGCATTTCTCATGTTCATTCTAGTTTATATTTTCATTTAAATCTTTAGGTTAAGTTTAAGCTTTTTAAAAGTTAGTTTTGAGAATTGAGACACAATACTAATACTATAGGAATTGGTGAGGCCTTGACTTAAAGCTTTCTTTGTACTATGATTTCCTTTTGGGTGTATTTTGCTAAGTGAAACTTGTTAAATTTTTTGTTAGCTAAATTTTTTTCTTTAAATACTTTTTCACAATGAAAAAAAAGGAATTTACTCTGTTCTCTTATAGTGATTTCTAAGTGTTAGCAGTTTTGTGAAGTTAAACTTAGTGTCATCTCTTACACAGAAAGTATGTGTTTAGAGCTCAGACCTTGCCCACTTAAAACTCTTGTGTAGGGTTAGAGGGGATTAACCTAGAGTTTAGTAGTGCTTGTGTGTGACAGTTGTTTTGACATCTCTTTGGTTACTATTTCTATTTCTTTTGTGTGTAGGTAAAAAGGATCTTTTTGGTGTCATATAAGCATATAAACATAATATTCTCATTGTCTCATTCTTGTAATGACAAAGAATTGCAGTTATGAAAAACTTCAGTTGCTTGTTGACAGGGTTGTAAGCTTATTGGCAGCCTATTTTCCCCCTGTATTCATAGTAAATAATCCAGAAGGGTTCTTGTTTTTTAAAAATGAGATGCCTAGAAAGTAAAGATAAACAAACATACTTGGAAGTACTGCATAGTGTAAACAAAAGTAAAGAATAAGCACCCTTTAAAAACATACACAGTCTTTAAAACTTTTTGTTTTATGNATATGAGTGTTTTGTCTGCATGTATGTCTGTACACTACATGTGTGCCTAGTACTTGAAGCTGGAAGAAGACGTTGGATCCTCTGGGACTAGAGTTAAGTTACGAGCTGCCATGTGGGTGCTGGAAATCCAACCTGACTGACTCTCTTCTGGGTGANCNGCCAGTGTTCTTAACTGCTGAGTCATCTCTCCAGCCCCTAAACACATTTTGGAATATTCTCTGAATTGTCTATTCATACACTGGGTTTTTAAAACTTCTATTTTTTTTTTGTCCCACTGAGTCATTAGTCACTGATAGAGTTGCTAATTTAACTACAGATTTTTAAAAAATTTATTTCATTTTTATTTTATATATATATTTTGCCTGTATGTACATATGTGCACTGTAGGCATGCTTGTGGTAGACAGTTGTGAGCTGCCATCTGGACTCTTCTGCAAGAACAGCAGGTGTGTTTTACTGTCATGTCATGTCTCCAGCCTCTTATCTGTAGATTTTTCAGATTCTTGTCTCATGTCTATCAAATTGTAATTCCTGTGCCTATTTCCTCCTCCTCAGAGTAGTTCCAAAATAACCATCTCCATCAGGACATTCCATTAGGTTTCCAAATTTAAACTTGGAGTACTTACTTTCCTTACAGTTTTATTGCTTTTTCAGAATTACTTGGTTACACTTCCAGTTTTTCACGTCATGTACAGCAAGAAAAGTCTTTTGGTTTTTAGTTCTGGTAAAACTGTCATAAAACAGATTTAACATTCCCACTATAGTTTTGCCACTTAGTANAAGTGCCTTTTAGTAGTTACATTTTCTGATAAACCTCACAGAATAGATGGAGCATATAGTTTGTATATCAGTATTGTATTTTTATGTATGTATGTGTGTGCACACGTGTACTTTAAGCCAAAGAACACATTTTATGTTAATTTGTTTTTAAATTTTAATGTTGTGTGTGTGTGTGTGTGCGCGTACATACCACATGTATGGAGGTCAGAGGACAACCTTCTATCTTTACATGTGTCCTGGAACTGAAAGTCATATTGCTAGGTTAGTGTGGTAACCACCTTCACCTACTGAGTCATGTAGTTGGCCATATGTGTATTGTGAGATCCTTATCTAATATGATTTTAGACTCGAAAATCTCAGTAATACTTTAAGTTCATACTCTGCAAGTCTGCCATTTTGTAGATTTTTCAAGGCCTCTTTTCAANTTTAGGCCATCAGATGCATTTGGGTTACTAAATCTTGTGACTACTCTATTTCTAATGTTGATCACTTCCGTGTGTTTACATCCTGCTGATCTTAAATGGACCATTTGCTTTCTTGGTTTTCTTTTGAGAGAGGATCTCTCCCTATGTAGCTTTGACTAAAACTCATAGAAATCCACCTGCCTCTCTGAGTGCCGATCGAGTAGCACATACCACTTGTGCCCTGCTCTAGGGTGCTTGCTAAGCACTTGTTCTTACTGACAATAGCAAAGTTATTTTTTTATTTTTTGTGTCATTTGATCAGGTTTTTTTTGTTGTTGTTGTTGTTTTTGTTTTTAGTTTTTCATTTATTGATTGCTTTATGGGTTACTTTGGTGTGTAGAAATGTAAAGTTCAGAATAATTAAAACTTTCTTTGATTCCTATTTTGTATTTATAATTCTTGTCTAGATAGTATTTTGAACTGTAGAATAGACTTTTAACATTGTTTTCTTTTTCTTTTCTTTCTTTTCTTTTTCTTTCTTTTTCTTTTTTTTTTTTTAGTTGCAACTACTGGCCCTTCAGTGTATTATAGTCAGTCACCAGCATATAATTCCCAGTATCTTCTCAGACCAGCAGCTAATGTTACTCCCACAAAGGTAACAAAGGAAAAACTTATACATTTATAACTATTTACATTTTAAATGTTTAGGTTTCTATTAAAGAGATTGAAAGGAGTAAGTAGTTCAGTATTGGAAATTATGTGACCTTTGCAATACAGGCATTTCTTAGTCATCTTATTTTTGTGTTTTAACAGTAAATTGAAACATTTGGAATATTTTAAATACAGGAGGACTGGTAGTTTTAGCCTTTGTATCATTCTATTTTGGTAAGAAGTGGGCTAATTATATTTCTGCTTTGCTAGCCTGGTGTATTGCCATCCTATTGACGCAAACCAGATATTACAACAGTAATTGAAAATGAAGAGTTTAAGGACAGAGGGCTGGGGATGCATTTAGACCTTCGTCTGCTTATTGTGACTTGGGCAAATATTTTAACCTCTGTACCTCTTAAGCCGTCTATTTTAAAATGAGAATAATATAACAGTTTATACAATTTTTGAGGATCCTAAATTGAGATAAAATATGTAGAACAGTGCCCAGTTGATATATTAATAAATGCTCAGTGAATTTTAGTCATAATCATCACTGTTAATTAGCATCATTTCGTAATGGTTTAGTGAATGAAGAAGGTATTTCTTTCCTAGTCATTGTAAGTATAGATTTTTAAGGTGCTGTCTTATCAGTACATGCCAAATAAATATGCAGGTGTCTTTGTAGCACCATTAGTGTCTCATAATGTTCTGTGTACATTGGTGCTATCTGTTGAAAAATACTCTTAATTTGAGGTTTGTGAAAGTTGAATTGTATGTAGCTCTTTATAGTTTTATGGTTAATCTATAAAATATTTTAATTTTTTCTTTTAGGGGCCAGTTTATGGCATGAATAGGCTCCCACCCCAGCAGCATATTTATGCCTATTCACAACAGATGCACACACCACCAGTGCAAAGTTCATCTGCTTGTATGTTCTCTCAGGAGATGTATGGTCCTCCCTTGCGTTTTGAGTCTCCTGCAACAGGAATTCTATCACCCAGGGGTGATGATTACTTTAATTACAATGTTCAACAGACAAGCACAAATCCACCTTTGCCAGAACCAGGGTATTTCACAAAGCCTCCACTTGTAGCTCATGCTTCAAGGTCAGCAGAATCAAAGGTTATGGAATTTGGAAAAACCAATTTTGTTCAGCCCATGCCAGGTGAAGTTATAAGGCCACCTTTGACAACACCAGCACATACAACACAGCCAACTCCCTTTAAATTTAACTCAAATTTCAAATCAAATGATGGTGACTTCACATTTTCATCACCACAGGTTGTGACACAGCCACCTTCAACAGCTTATAGTAATAGTGAAAGTCTTTTGGGTCTTCTGACTTCAGATAAACCTTTGCAAGGAGATGGCTATAGTGGGCCAAAACCAATTTCTGGTCAAACTATTGGGCCTAGGAATACATTCAATTTTGGAAGCAAAAATGTGTCTGGAATTACACTTACAGAAAACATGGGCCCAAGCCAGCAGAAAAATTCTGGTTTTCGTCGAAGTGATGATATGTTTACTTTTCACGGTCCAGGAAAGTCGATATTTGCAACACCTGCTTCAGAGCTGGCAAATAAGAGTCATGAAACAGATGGAGGAAGTGCTCATGGGGATGAGGATGATGATGGTCCTCACTTTGAGCCTGTAGTACCTCTTCCTGACAAGATAGAAGTAAAAACTGGTGAGGAAGATGAAGAAGAATTCTTTTGCAATCGTGCAAAGTTGTTCCGTTTTGATGGTGAATCCAAAGAATGGAAGGAACGTGGGATAGGCAATGTAAAAATACTCAGGCATAAAACATCCGGTAAAATTCGCCTTCTGATGAGACGAGAGCAAGTATTAAAAATCTGTGCAAATCATTACATTAGCCCAGACATGAAACTGACACCAAACGCCGGCTCAGATAGATCCTTTGTATGGCATGCCCTTGACTATGCAGATGAGTTGCCAAAGCCAGAACAGCTGGCCATTAGATTCAAAACTCCTGAGGAAGCAGCGCTATTTAAGTGTAAATTTGAAGAAGCCCAGAACATTTTAAAAGCCTCAGGAACAAATGTGTCTACAGCACCAAATCATACTCTCAGAATTGGAAAAGAATCCACAACTCCTGATAACAAGGATATTTGCAAATCGGATGGGGGAAGCTTGAATTTTGAATTCCAGATTGTAAAGAAGGAAGGGTCTTGGTGGCATTGTAACAGCTGCTCATTTAAGAATGCTGCAACTGCTAAGAAATGTGTATCATGCCAAAATGTGAACCCAGCCAACAATAAAGAGCTCCTAGGTCCACCATTAATTGAAAATGGCTTTGCTCCTAAAACTGGCCCAGAAAATGCTCAAGATCGATTTGCATTGATGACTCCAAATAAGGAAGGTCATTGGGATTGCAGTGTTTGTTTAGTAAGAAATGAACCTACTGTATCTAGGTGTATTGCATGTCAGAACACAAAGTCTGCTAACAAAAATGGATCTTCTTTTGTTCAAACTTCTTTCAAATTTGGGCAGGGAGATCTTCCTAAGTCTGTTGACAGTGATTTCAGATCAGTTTTTTCTAAAAAGGAAGGACAGTGGGATTGCAATATATGCCTAGTCCGAAATGAAGGAAGCACTACAAAATGTGTTGCCTGTCAGAACCCAGGAAAACAGTCTCTGTCTTCTGTTTCATCACCTGCCTCTTTTAAGGCCAGTACTTCAGACACTAGTAAAACTCCAAAGGGTAGCTTGGAGGACATGTTTGCTAAGAAAGAAGGACAATGGGATTGTAGTTCGTGCTCAGTGAGAAATGAAGCAAGTGCTACAAAATGTGTTGCTTGTCAGAATCCTTTTAAACCGAGTCCATCTACCACCTCTTTCCAGTTTGGTACTTCAGAGACGAGTAAGGCTCCCAGGAGTGGATTTGAGGGTATGTTCGCCAAGAAGGAAGGACAGTGGGATTGCAGCCAGTGTTTAGTCCAAAATGAAGCAAGCGCTACTCAATGTATTGCTTGTCAGAATCCAAATAAACAGAATCAGCCTACATCTGCTGTCCCAGCTTCTGCCTCTTCAGAGACAAGCAAATCTCCAAAGAGTGGATTTGAAGGATTGTTTACCAAAAAAGAAGGACAGTGGGAGTGTAGTGTTTGTTCTCTCCAAAATGAGAGCTCTTCTCCAAAATGTGTGGCTTGTGAGGCCTCCAAGCCAACTCCTAAGTCTACTGTAGAAACTCCTTCAGCGTTCACAGTGGGCTCAAAATCACAGTTAAATGAATCTGCAGGAAGTCAAGTGGGAACAGAGTTTAAAAGTAACTTTCCAGAAAAAAATTTTAAATTTGGCATTACAGAGCAGAAATTTAAATTTGGGCATGTGGATCAAGAAAAAACACCTTCCTTTGCCTTTCAGGGTTCTTCTAATACAGAATTTAAGTCAATCAAGGATGGATTTAGTTTTTCCATTCCAGCATCTGCTGATGGTTTTAAATTTGGCATTCAGGAAAAGGGAAATCAAGATAAGAAGAGTGAAAAACATGTTGAAAATGATGCAGGTTTCCAAGCTCATGATACTAGTGGTCAGAAGGATGGTAGTGGTGTGGTCTTTGGTCAGACAAGCAGCACTTTCACCTTTGCAGACCTTGCAAAGTCAACTTCAAGAGAAGGATTCCAGTTTGGCAAGAAAGACCCTAATTTCAAGGGATTTTCAGGTGCAGGAGAAAAATTATTCTCNTCACAAAGTGGCAAAGTGGCTGAGAAAGCAAATACGTCTTCCGATCTTGAGAAAGATGATGATGCCTATAAGACTGAGGATAGTGATGACATCCATTTTGAGCCTGTGGTGCAGATGCCTGAAAAAGTAGAGCTTGTAACAGGAGAAGAAGATGAAAAAGTTTTGTATTCACAGAGGGTGAAGTTATTTAGATTTGATGCTGAGATAAGTCAGTGGAAAGAAAGGGGTTTGGGGAACTTAAAGATTCTCAAGAATGAAGTCAATGGGAAACTGCGAATGCTGATGCGTAGAGAACAGGTCCTAAAGGTCTGTGCCAATCACTGGATAACCACCACAATGAACCTGAAGCCTCTCTCAGGATCAGACAGAGCGTGGATGTGGCTAGCTAGTGACTTTTCAGATGGTGATGCCAAACTGGAACAGCTGGCCGCAAAGTTTAAAACACCAGAGCTAGCTGAAGAATTCAAGCAGAAATTTGAGGAGTGTCAGCGACTTCTCTTAGACATTCCACTTCAGACACCCCATAAGCTTGTAGATACTGGCAGGGCTGCTAAGTTAATACAGAGAGCTGAGGAGATGAAGAGTGGACTGAAGGATTTCAAAACGTTTTTGACAAATGATCAAGTAAAGGTTCCCGATGAAGAGAATATAAGTTCAGGTGCGGATGCTCCCAGTGCTTCAGACCCAACAGTGAAGCAGAATCCTGAAAACACGGGGCCTACTTTAGAATGGGATAACTATGACTTACGGGAAGATGCCTTGGATGACAGCGTCAGCAGCAGCTCAGTTCATGCTTCTCCGTTGGCAAGCAGCCCTGTGCGGAAAAACCTCTTCCGCTTTGGTGAGTCAACTACAGGATTTAACTTCAGTTTTAAATCTGCTTTGAGTCCATCTAAGTCTCCTGCCAAATTGAACCAGAGTGGAACTTCAGTTGGCACTGATGAAGAATCTGATGTTACTCAAGAAGAAGAGAGGGATGGACAGTACTTTGAGCCTGTTGTACCCTTACCTGATCTAGTTGAAGTATCCAGTGGTGAGGAAAATGAACAAGTTGTTTTCAGTCACAGAGCAAAACTCTATAGATATGATAAAGATGTTGGTCAATGGAAAGAAAGAGGCATTGGTGATATAAAGATTTTACAGAATTATGATAATAAGCAAGTTCGAATAGTGATGAGAAGGGACCAAGTATTAAAACTTTGTGCCAATCACAGAATAACTCCAGATATGACTTTGCAAAATATGAAAGGGACGGAAAGAGTGTGGGTATGGACTGCATGTGATTTTGCAGATGGAGAAAGAAAAATAGAACTTTTAGCTGTTCGTTTTAAACTACAGGATGTTGCAGATTCATTTAAGAAAATTTTTGATGAAGCAAAAACAGCTCAAGAAAAAGATTCTCTGATAACACCTCATGTTTCTCATCTGAGCACTCCTAGAGAGTCACCATGTGGTAAAATCGCTGTAGCTGTATTAGAAGAAACCACAAGAGAAAGGACAGATGTAACTCAGGGAGATGAGGTAATAGATGCAACTTCAGAAGCTGGAGAAACATCTAGCCCTTCTGAAACAACACCAAAAGCAGTGGTTTCTCCTCCAAAGTTTGTATTTGGCTCAGAGTCTGTTAAAAGCATTTTTAGTANTGAAAAATCAAAGCCATTTGCATTTGGCAATAGTTCAGCCACTGGATCTTTGTTTGGATTTAGTTTTAATGCACCTTTGAAAAATAGCAATAGTGAAGTTACTTCAGTAGTTCAGAGTGGATCTGAAGGAAACATAGAACCTGACAAGTGTGAGCCACAGACTGACATCAGACAGTCTTCAGATGGCAAAGTCAGAAATGTTGCCTGTCCAAAGGAGGAGGCTTCACCTAGTTACACGTTTAAAGCACCAGAAAAGGGTAAGTACACAGTCTTCAGAGTTAAGCAAAGTTTTTTAAGTGTGTGTCTTTGACTCTTTATAGGAAACTAATAAAGTTGTCTCATAAACACTAGTTAATGAACATTCAAAAGTATTTGAACAGACAAGTTTAACCCCTAAATAAGTTTACTTGTTAAGTATTCAAACTTAAGATTGTAAGACATGTATCATGAAGCAGAGCCAAAGAACCTAGTATAGAAAATACAAAGACTCATGCAATGAGTCATGAATAGTAATTTGAGTCTTTTAAATGTCGATTCTTCAGTGTTTTGTTTTAAAATCACTTGAAGTGTGTGTATTGAGATGTTACATGTGTGTTAATGAGTTAGTATTGCCATCTCTTATTAAATTAGCAAAGAAAGAACTTGGGGATAAATGAATATGTAAGACAACTAGTTTGGTATAAAGTGAGGATTCTGCCTTTTTATATTTTAAGAGTCATTCATTTTGTTTCATAAGATGTTATAAAATGAAATATTCTTTATTTTCCTAGGATTTAATTTTAGCCTTTTTAAAAATAATCCAATGGCCTTTTGGACCAGCATCCCTACCTCACAACCTGAGTGCAAAGGTATAGAGCTAGCATTCTCAGTGTGAGGTGACTAGCAGCTGGTAGCCCTTAGCCAAGTAGTTGTGGCTGTATGAATTGAAGTACTTAACACTGCAATGTGCATGCCAAAGATTGCCATTTTACAAAGCATACCTTTTGAATAGTGGTATAACAAACAACTTTTAATACTATTTTTTAAAATGTACTTGGGTGCTCTCTATGTACTTTTGTGATCTCTTTGCCTCATTTTCAACTGCTTAATGTCTGTCTCTCTGCTTCACTGAACTTTATTCTTCTCAACTCTGTTTAATGAAGACCTGTTTTTCTAATCTTTGACTTTAGCCACTATTGTCTGCCAATATTCACATAGGATGGCAGTAGAATGTCTATAAAACATGTCTCTTTACCTCACTTTTACAGCTACCATTCTGTGACTTGTGTTCCTTATGTAGTACCAATCATTTATAGATATGTGTCGCTTCTTGACTAGAACATTGAGTATTTAGAATTTATAGAAGCCCATTAAGAGCAAATGAGGGAAATGTGTCCAGTAATGCATAGAGGATTCTTTTTTTTCCTCTCTAAATTTTTGTCCTTTCATCTGGTGGGAGTGGAAAGGGGTGTTTTTAGCCACAGAAATTGTCTTGATACATAGAGTATGACTACAGAATGATTGTTTAATTGTATCTAGTTTCACACTTGGAAATATGCAAAAAATGGATACAATGCTATCACCTGCCATCCTTTGCAGTCAAAAGTTGTTTGCTTTCTTTATAGAAACTAATGAAGGTTGGCTCTGGGTATACCAATTTTATGTTGGATAATCCTGGAGATACTTTTTTTCAGTTGTAAATGCATGGATAGGTTGCTGAAGTACTAGTTAGTGTATGGAGTGTGAATATAGCAATACTTTTCAGATTACAGAAATTAGTAATTTCCAACGACTAGTAAAAGGATTTAAAAAACTTTTGTATTCTCTAAGAGTTTTTAATAGAACACTAAACCAGGCTCCTAATTCTAACTCATGATCATTGTAGCACTTGGTTTGTTTCAAAGTAAGTGTTCTTATTTTATCAGTGTGCTGTTTTAACCTATAGATAAGTTTCCTGTTCTTTGTTTTTAGTCTGTCTGTTACCTTGTCTTACCAGCTGTTTTAACTTTTACAGCAGAAGAGAACAATAAACCTGAAGACCCTCCCTCAGATACTGAAGTTCTCATTGTGTATGAACTCACTCCCACTCCTGAGCAGAAAGCCCTTGCAGACAAACTTCTGCTTCCTCCCACTTTCTTCTGTTATAAGAATAGGCCAGATTATGTTAGTGAAGAAGAGGAGGANGGTAAGTCTTTTGTTAACTGAAAATTACTCCTGGTAAGCTCAGGAATTAGGAGTATAGTTTAATTATTTAAAGCCTGACTTTTTGCCAGACATGGCAGTACCTGTAATCCTAACACTTGGATAGGCTCAGGTAGAATGGCTGAGTTTGTATTCATGGGGAGTTTCAGGCGAGTTTGGGTTATAGAGTGACACTTCCTCTCAAAAAGAGAAACAAAATCTAACCAGACCTTTAGAACTTAGACTAATATCCTTAGAGGTAGGTATTTACCCTGTGTATATAAACTACTCAGTGGATGTAATAATCAGAAGAATGGCATTCATTAAAGAAGCCCTTTAAAAAGATGGTTATTGTATGCCAGGCAGATGTTTTGAGGAAATTGGAAATAATCATAATTCCAGAAGTATCCAAAGTAAAAGAGGGAGAAAGGTAACACCCTCCAAGTCCCAGTAAGATCATTTGGGCAGTGGTCCAGAATGTTGTGTTATGGGAACTGGTGACTGGGGATTGTCAGCTGTGCTGCAGTGACAGAATGTTCAAAGGTGAAGGGAGCACAGTGGAAACAAACAGGTNGGAGGCCAAGGTCTATGATAGGCAAAACTGAGTACTCTGTTTTGAATGCAAGTACGCTGATGTAGAATGAAAGAAAGTGTGAAGATCATTTCTGGGTTTGTGGCTAGGAAACCCTTGTACCTACTAAAATTCTCTTGTTCAATATAATGAATTGCATTTGAAGATGAAGATTTTGAAATGGCTGTCAAGAAACTTAATGGAAAACTCTATCTGGATGACTTAGAAAAATACAGACGATTGGAAGAAAATCTGGCAGGTATGTTTATATAATTTGGATGTCCTATCTTTTAAAGGTACCTCTTAGTCTGATAATATCTGTAATTGCCAGTTTTATTTATGTGTTAAATTAGTGATCATTTAAAATTAAAAAAAAAAATACTAGTTGAAAACCACTGATTAGTTTTGGTGGCCGTGGGCTGGCTTCCTGAGCAGTCATAGTCCTTGTTATGGAGGTCTTCAGATTGCATTGAAAACCTCGGACTGGCAATTGTAGAATGGTTGGATTTCTGATTGCGTCTTTGCTTGTGTTGTGTGGCTTTTTCAGATAATGACAAAGAGTGTGTGATTGTTTGGGAAAAGAAGCCAACAGTTGAAGAGAGAGCAAAAGCAGATACTTTAAAGCTCCCACCTACATTCTTCTGCGGAGTCTGCAGTGACACAGATGAGGACAATGGAAATGGGGAGGATTTTCAGTCAGAGCTTCAAAAAGTTCATGAAGCGCAGGTCAGACTAGCTCCATGTTCTCCTTTCAGGTCTCTTGCCTCTGTTAAGGAGTACATTTGAAAATCTTACTACCGAATGGTAATAATTGGCCTTGGCAAGCATGTGTGTTGGATTACATAAACAGAGAGCCCTGTTACTATTCATGAATGAGAGCACTCAAAATCATTAGGGTATCAAACTACAGATTAAACTACAGGCTTGCTATNGTATCAGTTAAAACACCACCAAGATTCTTTGTGGATATAAACAGATTGGTTTAAAATTTAACAGTTAAATTATAGCTGATACGAGTTTTTCCTCTTTTATTGAGAATTTTTTCTTCTCACATACTACATCCTGATTACCGTGTTCCCTCCTTATGCCACCCCCCCAGCTCCTCCCCACTCACCTCCCATCTGCATCCACTCCCTTTCTGTCTCATTAGAAAACAAACAGGCTTCTAAGGGATAGTAGTAAAACAAAATGTAATACAGTAAAACAAAAACTAACACATCAGAATTGGAGAAAAACAAACAAAAGGAAAAGAGCTCAAGAGAAGGCACAAGCAATAGAGACCCACTTGTTCACTCAGAAATCCCATCAAAGCACTACACTGGAAGCCATAATATATATACAAGAAGACCTAGTGCAGACCCTTGCAGGCCCTGTGCATGCTGCCTCAATCTCTGTGAGTTCATAAGTGTTTTGATCGTGTTCCTTTAGAAGAAGGCCTTGTTTTCTTGATGTCCTCCATTCCTCTGGCTTTTATTTTTCTGCTTCCTCTTCTGCAGGGTTACCTGAGCCCTGAGAGAAGGAATTTTATANAGACATCCCATTTAGGGCTGAGTGTTCCAGAGTCTCTGAGTAAGAGTTTTTAATTCTAAGTGAATAATGAATAGTGTGCCATATTACTGTCTGTCTTTGCTGAAGTGATACAGATCTTTTCATTCAGTTTGTGGATAGTTCTAGCATTCCTATGAAAGACTTCATTTGGTTATGGTATAGAACAGTTTTGTATCATTTAGTTTCTATATGTGTAAATTCTGTTGCTACTTTTAAAATGAATGTTCATTGGTAATACTGTTGAATAATTTTCTGGTAATAACTTTAGCTTCCATATAAAAATTAGTATTAGGACTGGATAGATGGAGTTCAGTTAAAGCACCCATCCACGTCAGTCAGCTGATACAACACTACCAGGGGACCCAATACCCTCTTCTGACTTCTGTGGGTATATGAACTCACTTGTACAATACAAGTAAAAATTAAAACTTAATACTGGGCTGGAAATGGTGGCCCACACCTTTAATTCTAGATAGAAGCATGTGGATCTCTGAATTCCAGGCCAGTCAGGGCAACATAATGAATCCACCCTTTAAAAAGAAAGTTAATGGTAATATAGTAGATGAGTTAGGAAATACTTTTCTGTGTAGCTGTTTTCTAAAAGAGATTTTGTTGATTGATGTTGTTTCCCCTTAAGTGTTTGATGGTTCTAACTAAAGGAACCATGCTAGGACTGGGGTTTTCTTCTTCTTCTTCTTCTTCTTCTTTTTTTTTTTTTTTGATTTTTCGAGACAGGGTTTCTCTGCGTAGCTTTGGCGCCTTTCCTGGCACTCACTCGGTAGCCCAGGCTGGCCTCGAACTCACAGCGATCCACCTGCCTCTGCCTCCCGAGTGCTGGGATTAAAGGCGTGCGCCACCACCGCCCGGCTGGGGTTTTCTTAAGACCTTGAAAATGAAGAAATGGAAGGTTCTATTTGGAATGTCTGTTTAGGTTATTTGTCTCTTTATTACTGAATGAGTTCTAATTGTGTCTTTGAAGGAATTCTCAAATTGAAATTTGTAGACTTGTAGAATAAACTTTGATTTATCAATTTTGGTATTGGAGACAGGACCTCACACTGTAGTACAGGCTGGCTTTGACTTTGATGGAATCTTCTCATCTCATTGTTAGAGTGCTGGGATTGCAGGTGTTTGCTAGCACTGCCCAGCCCCATCATCAGTCCCTAATGCTTGTCGGTTCAGTATTGAACTTCCTTGCCTTCTTTGCTTTTCTTTGTTGATCTAGTAGAGAGTGCATCAGTTTCATGAGTTTGTCTTGCTTTCTGTTTTATTGTGTTGCTCTCTCCCCATACCTGCTCTTTGTCTTTGCTGTGGTTCTTGGCCCCGTCCCCCCACAGTATAAATAGACTTTGGCTTCGTTTCTCCCCACTTGTTGAATTTCATTGATTTTTGCTATTCTTTCTTTCTTGCCTTGGGTTTACTTTGCTCTATTTCTTTTCCTCTAATGTGGAAGCATGAGTACAGATTTAAGAGCACGTTCATTGTTTATACAAATAATCTTGTACTTTAAGCACTATTTAGGTATATATGTTTTCATGTGTGTTGTTGTCATTTCTATTCAGGTCAGAATACTTCATTGCAGTTCGTTTTGACAGTTGTGTGCCATTTAAAAATGGTGACTTTGTACATAGCATTCTGTTAGTGATTCACAGCTTAATTCAGTTATGGTCTATGAGTATAATTTTCTCTGTCATGTCCAGATGCTTGGCAAACATTTGTCTTTCCATGCTTATCTGGCTCTTGGTTGATAAACTACTGCAGAACTGAGAATGGGGACTTGGGTAGACAGAAAAGGGAGTGAGAGTAGGCCAGTGCTACAAAAGCAACCCCTCCCCCTTAACTCCAGGTCACAGTTGGATGGAAACTCCTTGGATTGTCGTGGTTCTTNGGTTAATTCCCAGAGTAGATGAAAGAGTTAATTTTGGTCATCTTTCTTTGTGTTTTCATTGTTTTTATGGAGAAAAGTATTTGAGATGGTTCTTACCCTGTCATTCAAGGAGGGTAAATTGATCTTTCATCTTGATCAACCTTTTTATCACTTGTAATTTTCCTGAAATCTGCTTTGTTTGATAAAGATACAACCTTCTTTTTGTGTATGTGTGTGATATATTACTTTTTTAAATCTTTTATTTGTCTTTATTGTTATGCCCCCAACTTCTCAACCTCCTCCTAAACCCTGAGCATCATTCTGTTAATGTCCTGTGTGTGTTCCTTTTCCAGGGAACCAAGTCCAGGGCCCTGCAATTGCTCTGCAAATACTCTGCTACCGAGATAAATCCCCAACCCCTAGTGATTTTTGTATTAAAAATAAACAACCCTGATTAAATAATCTTTTTACTAGTGTTTGGACAATTTGACGTTCATTTAATCAGTGATTTGGGTTNGGTCAAANTTTATTGTTTATTTTTAGTTTTGCTTATCCCTTCCTAGTTTTCATTACTGTTAATTTTCCTCCTTTTCAGTGGTTACTGTAAAGATTAAAAAACACACACAAAACTTTATAGAAAGTACTTACTATTTTTCTGTTTGTTTTTCTTTGGTGGGGAGGAGGGGATGGTTTAATGGTATAGCGTTTTGTTCTTTCTTTGCAGAAATCCCAGAGTGAGAAAGTAACTGATGCAGTTGGTAATGAGCCTACAGGTGAGACTGAAGTGACAAACTCTTTCGTTTGTAAGTCTGAAGAACCTGATTCTAACACCAAATCTGGGAGCTCGTCCCCTGTTTCTGGGGCTGTGGACAAGCCTGTAGATTTATGTACTAGAAAAGAAACTGACACGGAGTTCCCAAGCCAAGGTAAGAGTTAGTCTTTATATTGTGCAGTATATAAGATACTGCCTCTATGTTTGAGAAAATAGACTTTTAAAGATAGATTTGATTCTAAGAACTTAGCTGAAAATCTTTAAGATGAATATAGGAGCATAATGTATTTGTCACAGTAATTAAAGAAGTCATTGCCTTCTCAATAAATAAAATACTAAATAATAACATTTTTATCATTTGGTTTATTTACTTAATTATTATTATTTATTTTTAAAGACAGGGTCTCTGTATAGCCNTGGATGGCCTGGAACTCACTATGCAGACCAGGCTGTCCTTACACTCACAGAGATCCACCTGCCTTTGCCTCCCAAGCGCTAGGGTTAAATGTGTGCACCACCACACCCGGCCTTTCATTTGATTTTAAGCTATTAGGGAACACAAAGCACTGTGACTGACCTGTCTGCACAGAAGAATCATTTGCTTGCATGGTCATTTTCTTGGTGTTATATAATGTTTTTATTTGACTATTGTTGTTATATTTGTATTACTCAAACATATTCACAGTGCTTTAGTTATGAATCATTACAGTAGGACCTTAAAATTTTTATGATACTAAAATATGNACAAGCCTCAAACTTACTAATTTGTCANTTACAGTAATTACTATTTATTTGTATTACTGCTGTCTCTTATACACATCTAGATGTGTATAAGAGACAGGGGTGTCTCTGTGTAGCTTTGGAGCCTGTCGTGGAACTCACTTTGTAGACCAGGCTGGCCTCAAACTCACAGAGATCCGCCTGCCTCTGCCTCCCGAGTGCTGGCATTAAAGGCGTGCGCCACCACNGCCCAGCTTGTCTCAGTTTTTCTAATTTGGAAGAAGTGTCTTTGTGAATTTTATTTCTTTATATGTGGACATTATCTATACTACCTGTTTTTGTTTTTGTTTTTTTCCAGAAGTAGTCCCAACATAGGTCACCAATAGTACATTTATGGGCACTTTAGAATCGTAATATACTGGGACAAAAAAGTAATTTCACAACCAAAACCTCTACATTTTCAGATAAAATTTAGTAGGCCAAAGCAATTTCATAGATCACCAAACTATGCAGTGGTGGAGTTCAGACAAGGCCTCCAAACCTTGGATGAGCAAATATGAGCATATTGATAGTAAAGAAAACACAAAAATTTAGTACAAGTGCCAACTGCTCTTACAGAGAGCTTGAGTTCAGTCCCCAGCACCCATGGTAGGCAGCTCACCTATACCCTCATTCTGGCTTCTTCGGGAGCCTGCACTGATGAACATCTACCCACACAGATACACATAAACAAATCATTAAAAATAATAAATCTTTAAACAACCTTTGGTATGGATTTCTTCGAAGACCTTGTTTTTGCTTGTTTGAGGGTGGAAGAAACTTGTCAAAGCAGAAACTATTTAGTCCCGTAACATAGCTTAGTGTGAACAGCTCTACAGTGCAGTGGTTTTTGAAGGGAATTTGATTTAGAATTCATGTTAATTAGGAATAGATAGAACCTGTAAACTTAATGTTACTAAACAAGCTTGGAATTGAATGTATTTTGTGACTTAAAATGTAGTTTGTAAAAAATAACCCAAAAATTTGTATTGAATTTGAAGGCTTTTTAGAAGAATAAATACTAAGTTTTAAAAAATGTAGTTTATTAGATAGAAAGCAAAGGACAAGCAGACTGCAACCCACAGCTCCNGGGGAGGCTACCTAGCAGGAAGGACCCTAGGAGGACTGTGGCTTTAAATAAGTTTTGGTTTTGCCCAATCACTGAGCATGCTTTAGTGAAACATTTCACTATTAGGATAAGAATTTGTACCGTATCAAACTGATGAAAGGATATGCTGGCTGTACTTTCAGGAGGGGAGGCTAAAATCTTTTTGGATTATGGATTAGCCTATAGAAGAATGTCTGCCATAAATCAAACAGTGAGGGGGAAGATGAATAGGAATCTCATTTACACAACTTAAGTAAAACATAGCTCTCTGAACAGATGGAGATAGGTTTCTTCTGTATCCCAGAATCTAATCAATATTTATATGTATAAATCAGCTGTTATTTGGCTTAAAAGGGTTTATTGGGAAATGTTATCAATTTTACTATTTTCTACAGAGAAAATATTGTCCAGTTTCAAATAACTCTGGACTTTTTAATTATAACCTGTTTTTATGTTCAAGCTATCTGTGTATTATTTCTCCTGCAATTGTACATAAAATGTTTTACATTAAAAAACTAAAATAAAATAAAAATGTAGTTTATAATATCCCTTCACCTGGAGTACAGAGAGTCCTGTTCCTTCTTGGTTCTGGGTAAGGTTTTGATGTGTATATTAATTTAAAGTCTGTCTTAACTTAAATAGGAAACATTTTTGTTTCTTTTTTGCAGGGGAAAGCAAGTCTGTTTTGTTTGGATTTGGAAGTGGTACAGGGCTGTCATTTGCAGACTTGGCTTTAAGTAATTCTGGGGATTTTGCTTTTGGTTCTAAAGGTAAGATCAAGAGGAACGATATTAATGATTGTATCAGCCAAGTGTAACTGAAAAGGGCAGTCCTTTCCATGTTGTAACTCTAAGTGAAGTGGCCATGCCCTTGGTTTGCTTAGCGTTTCATTAATTAGACTCACCCATTCTATTACTAATGATAATAGCTATAAGGACTTTCTCTTAATTTAAATCAGTGCTGTTAGCCCTTCCTTCCCTCATGTACAGGTATGTTTTCCAGTTTTGNAATAACCCTAATTTAGCACACTATTCCTTTAAATGTTTGTGTTCTTAAATTTGATTTGTTAGTATTTCAGAATTTATGAGTACATTTTTTTAAGACAAGTTAGATCTCTGTATTAGGTTATGTAAATTGTGCTAGAATAAGTTACAAATTATTATTCTTTCTCATTTATCAATGTTT
>LZPO01075884.1:316147-326480 GCA_001675575.1 Neotoma lepida
CTGCGCACCACCCCCCCATCCACTCTTCCTCCATCTCCATTAAGAAAGGGGCAGGCGTTAACAAAGCATGACACATCAAGTTGAGGCAGGAGCAAGCTCCTCCCCCTGCATCAAGGCTGAGTGAGGCATCCCATCACAGGGAGTAGGTTCCCAAAAGTCAGATTAAGTGCCAGTGATAGGTCCTGATCCCATTGCTAGGAGCCACACAAACAGAGCAAGCTATACAACTGTCACACACATGCAGAAGGCCTAGGTTGGTCCCATGCAGGCTCCCTAGCTGTTGGTCCAGAGTCCGTGAGCTCCCATGAGCTCAAGCCAGCTGTCTCTGTGGGTTTTTTTTTAATTTTCTGTGAAGACTTGTGTTAGGATTTTGATGAGGATTGCAGATTGCATTTAATCTGTAGATTACTTTTGGTAGAATGGCCATTTTCATAATATTAAACCTACTGATCCATGAGCATGGGAGATCTTTCCATCCTCTAATATCTTCTTCAATGTTTTAAAATATTTATTATACAAGCCTTTTACTCTCTTGGTTAGAGTTACATATATATATATATATATGCACACACACATGTATACACACACACACACACAATACCTTGTACCAGTGCTTAAACACATTGACTAGCGTTTTCATGATGGAAGAATTTCTGTTTTTTAGTTAATTTATGTTCAACAGCATTTGATTTATTTATTTTTTTTTAATGATTTTTGTGGGAATTTAACTCAGGACTGTGGGTATGTTAGGCCCTAAGCTGTTATTTAGATCAGATTTCTCCTTTTTTTAGCAACACAGCACAGAAGTTGAACACTTAACAGAAGCGCTTAAGGAAAAGAATAAAGAGAGCAAGAGAATGAGGTCCTCATTTGATGCCCTAAAAGAGCTGAATGATAGCTTAAGAAAACAGGTAAGACCTACTTCATATATGTTAGATGCTAAAATTTAAGACNGGAAGAGCTACCAGTGCTCTTAACCACTGAGCCATCTCTCCAGCCCCCAAATTAACCCATAATTCTTATCTATGTTTAGCCACATGGCCGGGTACCTTTTCTCAGTGCCGCACTCTCATCTTGCTTCCTCTGCATCTGGCTGGCGTCTCCTCCCTTCCTCTTCCAGAATTCTCTTAGTCTGGTCACCCTGCCTATACTTTCGGTCGGGCTACTGGCCAATCAATGTTTTATTAAACCAGTTTGAGTGACAAATCTTTACAGTGTACAAGAGCATTATCCCACAGCACACATGGAGGTTCACATATAGATATTCTATCTATCCTATATTTGTGAGTCTAAAGTTTTTCTCTAATTTATCTTTTATCATAACCAAGGAAAATTATAACTATCTAGTCTTTAACTACATCAAAGACTCCAGAAGGATATAATATTACCTAAGTAAACAGAAAGAACATTGTAAGCAACTTCCAAAAATCTAGAATAATAGAGATAGCTGGCTGCCTGGACAGTAACCCAAAGTTCTGTAACGTTGGGGCGTCCATCTTTAGCCTATAGGCCCAGAGCTTTTTAGTCATTTTTTGTGTGTATCTTATAGAATGTCTTGTAGTCTCCTCTGCAAAGCAGGAACCTGAAGGACCATCTCGTCTTGCAAAGTTCAGTGGTCATTTTTTCATGGGTCTTTCATGTCCAGTCGATACAATATTTTTTAAGCAGTTCAGGCAAGAACAGCTTCTTGCCCAAATGGCTATTTTTGCCAAGAAGAAGATAAACTCCACATGGAGTGTCTTCGATGCCCGTCTTTTTCTTTGAAGTAAATTGGTACTGCCATGAGCAGATGTGTCTCACTGTCCAGAAAGTCTAAGTTTTTAAAGCATTTTAAATGCCATATTTTGTAAGTCTTTGAAGTGTTTGAAGATTACCTATCTATCTTTGTATACCTAAAAACTTAACATGACTCTAAGTTTGATTATCATAGAAAACTAATTATTAATCTGTATTTCTTAATTATCCATTACAATTTAAATGAGTTACATAAACATAATACCTTAAACGAGAGTAGAAATATATATATAGTATAACAAAATTAACTTTAGATTTGTATCAATAAACTAAAATCTATACCAATGTAAAACATTTTAAACAAGTTGCTCTTTAAAAGTAGGTTTAACAATCCATCCTTTCATCCTATCATATCTATATCCTATATTTTTTTTAAAGATTTATTTNTAACTTTAGATTTGTATCAATAAACTAAAATCTATACCAATGTAAAATATTTTAAACAAGTTGCTCTTTAAAAGTAGGTTTAACAATCCATCCTTTCATCCTATCATATCTATATCCTATATTTTTTTTTAAAGATTTATTTATTATGTATACAGAAGAGGGCGCCAGATCTCATTACAGATGGTTGTGAGCCACCATGTGGTTGCTGGGAATTGAACTCAGGACCTTTGGAAGAACAGTCAGTGCTCTTAACCTCTGAGCCACCTCTCCAGCCCTATATCCTATATTTTTATATCATATCCCCCTTTCTTCTTTTAGAAAGAGATTGATTATGACCAATAACAATTTATAACCAACAATCTAAACAAACATCCATAATCCATTTTTTGGGAATGTGGGTGTAGTTTTTTAGGCTACTTTGTGCTGATAAAGGGTGCTGTATTTTTATGAGGATTCTGAGAAAATTAAGAATTATGGTCAAGTCCTGACTGGAATAGTCTGTGATGTTGTATTGTTTGAGCCAGTTGCCTTGAAGTTGTTTGGATGTTGGATCATCTGGGCCTCTCAGGGGGTCTTGGCTGGTCAAACCATATTAGCCTGGAAGCAATCCATAGGTTTTCATCTTCTGTGGAAACAAAAGCAGAACCCCTTTTCCAAAGCAACATATCCTTAGACATAAACTTTGAAGTCCAGATACCTTTAACATATATATATATTGGCTTAACTCAGCAGCTTTTACAATCAAACGTCTTTCTGCTGTTAAAAATCCCAAAGACAACACAATCCAGATTTTTTGTGTAATATCCATTCTTACATGGTTTATTTTTTATATTATTTTTACTGTCTCTTTAAAAGACTTTATTTTTTAAAACTTTTTATTTATTTATGTAGCTGTCTATGTTTTTTACAAGCCTGCGTACATTTTTACATACATTGTAAACTGTTCAGAGGTTTATTTAATCTGAATCCATCTTACTGTGAATCTGTCGCTTTAAACTGCAGAGTGGTTAGAACAGAAGTGGCAGCCTTGGCGGGNTGCTGACTCCGTCCACTTCAGCTTTTTAACATGGCAGAAGTACATTTACCACCAGCTCTGGGGAAACCGTGCTCACCACCAACTCTGGGAAACAGTGGGTCTATGCCTCCAATCCAGCAGCGTGTAGTCCAGAAACATTGTTTTTTGTACTAGTAGAAGTTAAATTCACCACGCAGCCTGCTATGTGGCTTGTAGATGCCAGTGTGTACCACATGCTGTAGGTCAAGCCCAAATGTTGCNTTGTCTTGCAGCCCACATGAGACATGAAACAGGAACCTATTTTTGGCTCCATTTTAGAATCTCTTATTAAATTTTTACTAAATTTTTTTAGGACTCAAGTGGAAACTCTTGCCCCACGTTGGGCGCCATTTGTAGGAGAAAGTTTTGTCCGGGTGCCGCCAAGCCCCATGTAAATAATNATAATAAATAATAAAAAATAAAATAATTACTCAGAGGCTTATATTAATTATAACTGCTTGGCCATTAGCTCAGGATTATTACTGACTAGCTCTTACACTTAAATTAACCCATAATTCTTATCTATATTTTGCCACATATTCCGTGGCTTACCAGTCTGCTGGCATGTTGTCCCTTTAGTGGTGGCCGGCATCTCCTCACTCAGCTTTCTTCTTCCCAGAATTCTCCTTGTCTGCTTATCCTGCTTATACTTCCTGCCTGGCTATGGGCCAATCAACATTTTATTTATCAATCAATCAGAGCAACACATATTCACAGTGTACAGAAAGACATCCCCATCAGGGCTGGGCTTTCCCCCATCAGTCACTAATTAAGAAAACACCCTACAGACTTGCTTGCAGTCTGATCTTATGGAGATATTTTCTCAATTGAGAGTTCCTCCTCTCAGATGACTTTAGCTTGTGTCACATTGATGTAAAACTGGCCAGTGCAAGGTCCATAAAAATTATACTGATTGGGACCAAGAGAGCCCTGATCCAGAGACTGATGGAGGCAGATGCGGAGATCCACAGCTGGGCTCCAGGCCGAGCTCCAGGAGTCCAGTTGATAGAAGAGAGGGGGCTTTTGTGACAACAGGATCATGATGGGAAGATATACAGAGATGGCCAGACAAACTAGTGGAGATGCATGAACTGTCAACCAATAGCTGAGGAGTCCCCAGGAGCCCTGTCCCAGAGACATATGGAAACAGATTCAGAGATCCACAACCGGTGCCAACCCGAGCCCCAGGAGTCCAGTTGTGAGAGAGGAAAAATTGTATGAGCAAGGGACATGGAGAACATGACTGGAAAATGTACTGAGATGGCCTGCCAAACTAGTGGAAATGCATGAACTAAGGACCAATAGCAGTGGAGTCCCCCATGGTGCTGGACTGGGCCCTCTGGATACTGGAGACAGGGGTTTAGCTTGAACTGTTGAGGGGGCCCCCAGGTGGTGGGATCNGGATCCATCCCTAGTGCATGAGCTGGTTTTTCCTTTTTTTTGGAGTGCAATGCCTATGGTGGGACACCTGGTGCAGCCTAGGCACAGGGAGGAGGGTCTTGGACCTGCCTCAAGTGAAAGTACAGGCTCTGGGAACTTTCCATGGGCTGTCTCTTATACACATCTAGATGTGTATAAGAGACAGCTCCTGCTTCTTGAGAAGAACTGGTCATAGCCATCTGCCAATCAGAGTGTCTTGGTATCTTTTTTCTGGTGCTGTGATAAAATACCCAACAAAGACAGCCAGAGGGAAGAAGATGTGTTTTGGCTCACAGTTCGAGGATACGGTTCATCAGGGTGGGAAAGTCATGTGATAGGAGCTTGAGGAAGCAGCTGATGACCTTGCATCTATAATCAAGAAGCAGAGTCCCTGTGCTCAGCTAGCATCTACTTTTTATGTAGTCTAGGACCCAAGCTCTCAGAATAGTAGGTCTTCCCACCCCACTCAACCTAATCAAGAGAATCCTTTGGAGGCATGCCAGAAGGCTTGTGGTGATGATTACAGATTGTTGACAGTCAACACTAGCCATCTCAGGAGTTTTGCAAATTTTTCATAAAATGTGACATTTCCTAGATACTGTTAATGTTTTAGAATGAAATGGGAATTTTTGACTGTTTTGTTACACTGCTCGGTTAAGTATCTGATAAGATTAAATAGCATATTGAGAAATCTTTCATATCAAAATAGTTTAAAATGTCTATTGAAATATGTAATTTTCCCCTTCCTTAGTTAAATGAAATGAGTGAAGAAAACAGGAAGATGGAGGTTCAGGCCAAAAAAGTTCAGGCTCGCTTAGATAACCTACAGGTAAGTTGCCTGCTTTTCTTCCATGAGTTTTTGTTTTTATAATTTTTTTTAGGGCATATGTGTGTGTATGAGTGACTGTATGGCATGTGTGTGCAGCTGTGCACAGAGGCCAGAAGAGGGTATTGGAGTTCCTAGAGCTGGAATTGCAGGCAGCTGTGAACTACCCAACTAATATCTGGTCTTCCAAGAGCAGGACCTTCTCTTAACTGCTGAGACACCTCTCTAGTCCCCATCATAATTTTTAAATTAGTTAGTTATTTTATGCATTTGAGTGTTTTGTCTGCATGTATGTCTGTGCACCAGGTGCGTGCCCAGTGCCCATGAAAGTCAGAAGAGGGCATTTTATTCCCTAGAACTGGAGTTAAGAGATGGTTGTGAGCCACCATGTGGGTGCTGGGAATTGAACCCTAGTCCTTTGGAAGACCAGTCAGTGCTCTTAACCGCTGAGCCATCTCTCCAGCCCCTGTCTCTTATACACATCTAGATGTGTATAAGAGACAGGTGCTGGGATTAAAGGCGTGCGCCACCACCGCCCGGCCTGTCTTGAATTCTTAAATGATTTTCTTGCTTTCTGTAAGATTGCTCCTTAATTCCTGACTATGTGCTGTTGGCAGAGGAAGTATGAGTTTCTGACAGTACAGAGACTGAAAGGAGATGCCCATGTTGCTCCTGAAACGAAGAGTTTAAAACAAGAAAAAGTACCGGTCTCGAAACCTTCCAAGGTATGATACGATTAAAATTCCTCTAATGGAGAGCCAAGAAATTTTCTTTTATCCTTGAATCATTTTTCTGTCTATATTGAGCAAAATATATGTTTTTTTGAAAGAATTCATCTTAATTATTTTACAGAGAAGTGTTTAGAATATTTTATTGTGTGTGTGTGTATATATATTTTTTTTCCACAAAAACAAAGTAATTTAGCATTGTTTTAGTTACAGTGACATTGACTAGTCACAGGGCCCTTTAAGGTTATCTGTTGTTAATAAAGTTATTTTCCTGTCAAAATCACACCCATCTATGTAGCCTTTTATCAACTTACTTGGTTTGCTCAACAGATTTGTTTTAGTTCACTGTTTTGTGGCCTGTTTGTTTTTTTCTTGTCAGCTTGACACAAGTTAGAATCATCTGGAAAAAGAGACTCTTAATAGGGGGATTTTCCTTACCAGATTACCTGTAGGCATTTTCTTAATTGCTGGTTGATATGGGAGGGTCTACTCTACTGTGGGGTGCCACCCTTAGGCAGGTGGTCCTGGATGGTTAAGAAAGCAAGCTGAACAAGCTATCGGAAGCAAGCCAGTGAACAGCACTTCTCTGTAGTTTCTGCTTCAGTTCCTGCCTTGAGTCCCTTTCTTGCCTTCAGGTTGTGGAAGTCAAATAAATCCTTGCCTCCACAAGTTGCTTTGGTCTTAGTGTTCATCACAGCAATAGAAGGCAAACTAGGGCAGGGCCTATGGTGAGGCAGTGCTTCATGACAGAAGGACATGTAGTGAAGCAGACGGGTAAGCCAGAAACAGAGCTGGGGGAAGGGATGGAACAAAGGATATCCTTCAAGGCATGCTTCCAGTGACATTCCTCCAGCTAAGCCCCACTTCCAAGTGCCCACCTTCTCCAATAATGTCATCAAATTATGAGTTCATCAATGATTAACTCATTGGTTATTTATCANTCATTAAGTCATTGTTAATTCATCATTGAGTCAGAACTCTCATGAGCTAGTTACTTTTGCTTCTCAAAGTCCTGTCTCTCAACATTGCATTTTGGCNCAACATTTGCTATTCAGATCATAATACTATCCCTGAATGGGCTCTGTGAATCCATAATTTTTTTAACCCGAAGTATAAATCACATATAACAACAACATAATAGATTTTTCTCATGTAACATTTGATCAGTTTTGGTAAATCCTTTCCCTCATGCCATGTACAAACAAATACAGCACTTGAATGTTCTGCTCGGCTCTTTCCTATTCATTCTTGCCCATCAGAAGCAGTTGTTGTCATGAGTTCTGTCATCCATGTTTGGCCTATTGTATAGCTTTAGCCAGTAGAATTGCATAGTATATACTCGCTTGGTTAAGGATTTTCTTTTCTCAGCACCATGTTGGTTGCTTCAGTTGTGTGGTCACTAGTATTCCATTGTATGTATTTTTCACAGTTCACTTATCCATTCTGTGGATAAACACTTGTGTTGTCTTTAGTTTTTGTACCTTGGGAATAAAAATGCTACAGATATTCACAATACAAGAATTTTGTAGACATGTTTGCATTCTTCATTATATACTAGAACCAAGATTTCTCAGTTATAAGGTAGATGTGTATTTTTAAGAAAATGTCCATTTTCCAAAATGATTGTGCTATTTTATAATTCTAGCAATGTATGAAAGTTGTTTATGTAACAAACTTGCCAGCATTTGGCAATTTTAATCTTTTTCAGTTTGACCCTTCTAATGCATGTATAATTGTATCTTACTGTAGACTTTAATCTTTTTGATACATTTTGTAGTTCTTTATGTAAATTGGAAAAAGGTGGAGATTTTATACCCAGATACCCGCTTGGAGAGATAGTTTGGTGGTTAAGAGCACTGGCTATTCTTCCAGAGGACTTGGGTTCAATTCCCAGCACCCACATAGTGGCTCACAATTGTCTGTAACTCCAGTTCCAGGGAATCCAATACCTTCTTCTGGCCTCTGCAGACATTGGACACACACAGTTTGCAGATATAAATACAGGCAAAACACTCATATACATAAAATATAAATAAGTAAATATTCAAAAAATTTGTAGCTAGAAACCAGGATTATTGAAGTTTCAGCTAAAGTTAGTTAGTTTCTACTTGAAGAAAAAATAATGTTTAAAATTATTCTTGTAGGGGCTGGAGAGATGGTTCAGAGGTTAAGAGCACTGATTGCTCTTCCAGAGGTCCTGAGTTCACTTTCCAGCAACCACATGGTGGCTCACAACCATCTGTAATGAGATCTGATCCCCTCTTTTCGTGTGCAGGCATACATGCAGGCAGAACACTGGATATGTGATATATAAATGAATAAATCTTTAAAAAATTATTCTTGTAGGCTCAGTAGGCAAATATTCTTGCCAACCAAGACTGACACTCTGAGTGATTCCCAGAACCCACTGTAGGAGAGAACTGACTTCCCAATAGAACCAATAGGTTCTCTGACCTCTATACAAGCATACCCTCACTCACACATGTATACATCATACATACAATAAATGAGTAAGTAAATATATTAAAATTATTCTTGTTTCAAAAAATGTGGCAGCTATTCACCATTTTTTTTCAATTGCCTGATTTTGTCCTTAAGACTCTGCTTATTGCTATATATTTATTAAGTCACACTTGTATCTCTGTTTTTGTCTCCTCCCTTTGAGGTAGGAGCTCTCTATATTGCCCAGTTTGGGGCTGAAGTTTACATGAATCCTCCTTCCTCTACCTCGTGAATGTTGGTATTGCAGGGATGATCCACTGCACTTGGCTTGCTTTTGTATATTTTATTTTATTTATTTTGCAGTAGGGTCACAGGTAGCTTAGGCTGACCTCGAACTCATTCTGTAGCTGAGAATGACCTTAAACTTCTGATCCTTTTGCCTCCACCTCCTGAATTCTGGGATGATAGACATGGGCTATCATACCTGTCTTCTGCAGTGCTGGAGACTGAACTTCCTGTGATTTAGACAAAAGACAGATTTCCAGCTGAGCTACACCCTAGCCCTGGCTTTGCACATTTGAAAAAAGAATAATTAAGTCTAGCTTATTTCCTAATTTAATAATTAATTATTGTGAGGAATAGTTAATTAAATTGACCAAAATTGTGTTTTGATGGTATTTTCAAGCAAAATACAGAGACAAGGGCTGGAGGGATGGCTCAGAAGGGAGTGTCGGCAGGGTATTCACACAAGCATGAAAAACAGAGTTCTGATCCCCTGAAGCCCTTGGAAAGGCATAAAAGGCTGCGTCAGTTTAGCTGACGGCCTCTAATTCCCCACTAAGAAGAGACAGGGTTCCCCAGGGCAAGCTGTCTAAGGAGACCAGCACATCTGTGAGCTCTGGGTTTGATGAGAGACCCTAACATAATGAATATTGTATAAGAGCCATCTAGAATGATTCATAATATCAACCTCAGACCTCCATAGGCATATACTCCCATACCATGTGAAAACATGCATACACACATATTCATACTGTTGGAATTCCTGGCCACTCCCCCAGCTAAGTAACTTCACATTCGCACTTCGCGCATGTGCAAAGGGAAATCCCACCTCTTCCTCCCTCTCCTTGTCTCTCTCTTCCTCTCTCTCTCTCTCCACGTGTGGCCGCGCGCGTGCGCTCTCTCTGTCTCTCTCTCTGTCTCTCTCTCTATCTCCCTCTCTCTCCCCTACTTTCTAATAAAGCTCTGATACTGGATTTTGTTGTGCCTCATGACCTTTTCTCGCACGGTAACCGCTAACATTAATAACAACACATACCACACAGATGAAAATTGGGAAAACAAAAATATAGAGACAGGAACTTTTATTTGGCAATAGTAAGATTGTACTCCAAGACACATGCACAGGTCAACCTTCGGTATTTAACTGGAGATTAAAGGAAAGTTTGGGAATTTTATTAGGAGAAAGACATCTACCAGTTACTCTGAAACAAAGTTCGTTGAAACTTGGGAGTGCTGCAAGCTCTGGTCATCAAATAGAGATGTTTCTTTGTAAAACAAAGGCTCATAGTTGACAGTTGTTAAGTAAAAATAGTCAAAGATAGGGCAGACCATTCTGTTAGATTGACTCAGAAATAGTTTTTGGAGTAGGATCTGTTTGTGTTCATGGGGTGTGGCGGGAAG
>LZPO01075884.1:332607-353163 GCA_001675575.1 Neotoma lepida
GCCTTTCCTGGAACTCACTTGGTAGCCCAGGCTGGCCTTGAACTCACAGAGATCCACCTGCCTCTGCCTCCCAAGTGCTGGGATTAAAGGCGTGCACTACCACTGCCCGGCTCAGACCTCATATTTTTAAAGATGTTAGTTCCCTACCCCATATTAATCCGCATATTCCGTGCATTATCCACATTTCAACTGTCTTCTTTGTAGAAATGGATAGACCAATCCTAAAAGTCATTTGGTTCATTTTTAGAAAACCATGGCAGTTAATTTCAGATACCTAAATATGCTGTGCTTCTGTTTCCCACCTCCTTCAGCTTCTGCCCATGATGACAGAGCAGCTCCAGTGGATGCCACTTGTGAACGTCAAACTGCACGAGCCATTTATAAAGTTTATATATTGGTCTGTAAGGCAGCTGGATGCTGGAACACAGGTACTGACTCATCGGAATCTATCTACTAGTAGACTCAATTAGTATCAATTCTCTTGGTTATGTTTCACAGAATAATAAGTAGTGCACCGTGTGTGCAATCTATCCTCTTGTTTGAGAGCAGTCTTCTCTATAAAACACCATCCTAAGGTTTTGATAGGGATTGTATTCAGCTTGTCTACCAATTTCATGTGCTGGGTCTTTCAGCATAGGAATGTAACCGTCTTTTCACTCACAGCTTTGTGTTCTTATATCATTGTTGCATAATTTTTGCATAAAATTCATGTGTGGACTCTTAATTAGATTTTTAACTGTTTGAGTTTTTGAGTGATTTTTATCTGTTAAATTTTGTTGTCCATATGTTTATTGTGATAACATGTGTCTTAGTTAGAGTTTCTATTGCTGTGAAGAGACACCATGACCACGGCAACTCTTATAAAGGAANACATTTAATTGGGGTGGTGGCTTACAGTTGAGAGGTTCAGTCCATTATCATCATGGTGGGGAACATGGCAGCATGTAGGTAGATATTGGAGAAGTAGCTGAGAGTCCTACATCTTGAAGGCAACAGGAAATGGTCTGAGACAGTGGGCAGTATCCTAAGCATAGGAATCCTCAAAGTCCACCCCCACAGTGACATACTTCCTCTAACAAGGCCATACCCATTCCAACAAAGCCATACCTCCTAATAGTGCTACTCCATTGAGATTATGGGGGCCAATTACATTCAGACTACCACAGCATATAGACATATAATTGATTAATAAGGAATATTGGACTTCGGCTTTTGTGTTTTGAACCTTGTCTGGTTTTATATCTATTTGATTTGTAAAAATTGAAATCATCTCATCCTTTATATTTCTAAGAGGTTATTAGGTGGTATCTTAGTTATGGTTTCTATTGCTGTGAAGAGACACCATGACCACAGCAACTCTTATAAAGGAAAATATTTATTTAGGGCTGGCTTACAGTTTGGAGGTTTAGTCCATTATCATCATGGTAAGAAGCATGGTAGCATGAAGGCAGACATGGTGCTGGAGAGTTAGCTGAGAGTTCTACATCTTGATCTGCAGGCAGCAGAAGGAGACTGTGTGCCACACTGGGTGTAGCTTGAACATATAAGACCTCAAAGCCTGCCCCCACAGTGACATACTTCCTCCTACAAGGCCACACCTCCTAATAGTGCCACTCCCTATGGGCCAAGGATTCAAACACATAAGTCTATGGGGGCCATTCCTGTTCAAACCACCACAGATGAATAGTATGAGTTCTTTAAATATTTGGTAGTGTGATACGCAATTCTAATTAGTCTTTAATAATAAAAACGCAGAGTCAGAAAAAAAAACAAACCCCCCAAAACCCAGAGTCAGATATTGGGGTAAAAGCAGAAAGATCAGAAAAGTAAAAGGAGCAGCCATAGTCACCTCTTACCTCTCCAACTCCTCAGACTGAAAAGGGGTGAGCTCCTGTCTTGGCCCCACCATATCACTTCCTGTCTCCTGTCTATACAGACCTCCATGGTTAAGCTCTATGGTTAACTAATGGCTAGTTCCACCCTCTGATCTTCAGGGAAGCTTTATTTGTCAGAACACAAAATATCACAACAAGTAGTATTCAGGAGAATACTAGAGATTTTGTTCTTTTTTTTTTCTTTCTTTTTATATGAGTGTTTGCTTGCATGTATGTAAATGTACCATGTGCGTGCAGTGTCCACAGAGGCAAAGAAGATCATTGGATAGCCTAGAACTGGAATTACAGAGGGTTGTGAGTTGCTATGTGGGTGCTGGGAACTGAACCCAAGGTCCTCTGCAAGACCAGTAAGTGTTCTCAACCACTAAGCCATCTCTCTAGCTCTGAGATTTATTTAGGGGAAAGTTTTAAATTATGAATTCAATATTTATTATGTTTTCTCTCTCTCTCTGTCTCTCTCTCTGTGTCTGTCTGTCTGTCTCTCTCTCTCTCTCTCTCTCTCTCTGTGTGTGTGTGTGTGTGTGTGTGTGCATCCATGTGCCCTTGTACCATGCGGAAGTCAGAGGACAGCTTTGAGGATGACCTCTACCATGTGGTTCCTAAAGATTAAACTCTGGTTGAGAAGTTTGGTAGCAGGGGCCTTTCCCTGCTGAACCATCTCACAACCCCAGATCAAATTTTCCTTAGAGTTACAAGGTTATTCTGATTTTTCTAACTTCTGGCAGTTTTTGAGGAAATGAACCACTCTGTCTTGTTGACAGATCTATACATCTAGTACTTGGAATGTAAAGATAAAATGAAAGCAGGTACATCGTATGTGGCTGTCTGAAGTCAGCTGCTGCAAGGTGACTGTTTGCACAGTGGCCTTCTCTCTGATGTGCCTCAGTGTCCAGAATAGTAGCTCTGCTATACATCAGTGTGGAGATGTTGTGGGCTTTTCTTTCTTTACTTTGGTTGTTTTTCCTAAACTTTTTTTTTATTGATCTTTCAAAGAATCATTTTTGTTTGTTTTACTGGCTTTCTCCATTTTTGTTACCAATTTAAGTAATTTCTTCTCTTCTCTTTATTTCCTTCTACTACTTTATTTTGCACTCTTGTTTCTAGGTTACTGAAATGAAAATTTGGATTCCTGATTTAAGACTGTTTGTCCTTTTGTGTATGTGGTAGTGTTTGGATTGACACAGTCTTACTAGTCTTACTCTGTAGCCTAGCCTGGCCTTAACTTACAGGTCTCTGCCTCAGCNTCTTGAGTGTTAGGATTACAGTGCATGCCAGCATGCCAGCTTCTCTCTCTCTCTCTTTCTCTTACTCTCACTCAGTGTGTGTGCGTGTGTGCGTGTGTGTGTGTGCGTGTGTGTGCGTGTGCGTGCGTGTGCGTGTGTGTGTGTGTGTGTGTATTTGTGTATGGGTATAGAGGTCAGATAGACATAAGGAATCTTCCGCAGTCACTCACCTCATTTATTTATTTTTAATATTTACTTTTATTGTATATGTATGTATGCACCACGTATGTGTGTGGGCATGAGTGCCACAGCATGTGTGTGAAGGACAGAGGGCAGCTTTGTGGAGTTGGTTCTCTCCTTCTAGCTTTCTGTAAATTCCAGGATCAGGTCACAAGGCTTGTAGAACAAATGCCTCTCTGAGCGATCTTATAAGCCCTCTACCTTTTTGAGACAAGGTCTCTCACTGAACCTGGAGCTCACTGATTGGTTAAAATGGCTGTCTAGTGGTGCCCAAGGATCTGCCTATATCTGCCCCCCACAAGTCCCCCAATACTGGGGTTACAGATGGGAGTGCTGGAGATTCATCTGAGGTTCTTATGCTTGTACAGCAGGCTCCTAGCCACCTGAGGCATCTCCCTTATCTCCTCCATTTTGATGTGTCACATTTTCATTTACATTTTAAAAAATACTTATTTTATTTTTATTTCTGTGCATGTATATGTGTGTCTGTGTGTGGGTTTGTACCAGATAAGAGTGTCAGATCCCCTGGACCTGGAATTAGAAGCAGTTGTGAGCTTCCTGGCTGAGGTGCTGGGATCTGAACTGCAGTCCTCTGCAAAAANAGCAAACACTTGTAACTGCTGTGCTATCTCTCCATTGCATTACATTTCCTTACTAGTTTTTTAATTCCCTTAGAACTTTCTCTTTGCTTATGTATTATTTAGAAGTTTGTTTTAGTTCTTTCTGTTTTTGTTTTGCTAATGTGGCTATATTGTTGAAGTTGTTCTGTTGTTGAGTGGGGTGTTTTAGAAATGTTAACTGGTGGTATTTATAAGTTCTGTATCCTCACTGATACTTTGTCTAGTTCTACTATCAACAGTTGAGGGCAGTGTGTTCCAGTTATGTTACAGCCTGTACCTTTGTGTTTCTCTCATATCGTCTGTTTTTGTCTCACATTAGATAATTAACCTAAAAATGTTTATGTATGTGAGTGTGCATATGCCCCACTTCCATGCAGTGCACATGGAGATGAGAATAGGGCATCTAATTCCCTAGAGTTGGAGTTAGAGACAGTTGTGAGCTGCCATGCGGTGCTGGAAACCCAACCTGGGTCCTGTACAAGAGCGGGCAGTGCTCTTAACAGCCAAGCCACCTCTCTAGCCTGTTTCATATTTTACAACTTGGTTGGTTGGTGGATATACATTTAGGATTATTGTGCCTTCTTGGTATAGTGACCTCGTTTTATTATGAAATTTCCTTTTTCTTTAAAAAAATTTTTTTTTGTTTTGTTTTTTTGAGACAGTGTTTCTCTGTGTGACAACTCTGGCTGTCCTGAAACTCGCTTTGTAGACCAGGCTGCCCTCAAAATCACAGAGATCTGCTTGCCTCTGCCTCCTGAGTGTTGGGATCAAAGGTATGCACCACCGCTACTCAGCTTTAAAATTTTTTTGAATGATGCAAGTTTTAATTATTTTTGGCTTAAAAATAGAAATATTCTACATGCTATTAAAAATATCTACTTTTCCTCAGCAATACTAAAATCTTATTTACAATATATTTAAATCAGATTGCACTGTCCACATGCCACTCACTGCCCAATCATTTGATACCCCAAATCTCAGAATATCTGATTCAAGTTTTGAGTGTACAAATGTATTATCCACATTGCAGTTTCAATGCTGAGCTTAGAATCAGTTTATAAATCCTTGTGAAGATGTTGAAAATCAGTGAGAAGGGCTGGAAGAATTAAATCACAACACAGAAACTTTTAAGTTATTTCTAAGTCTAGCTTATGCATTCTCATTTTCAGTAGTTTGAAATGGTTTCCTTTCATTTGAGTGATAATAAGTCTGTGAAAGACCACCAGATCCCATGTTATTCTAGAGATACCTTATTCTGTACCATTACTTCTGTTTTGTCCATTTTCTTGTTGAAATTTATTCCGTGAGAATTTTCTGTGATTCTGACACAGTATTTTCTTCTTTTGAAATTTTTAAGTTTTCAGAGTCACTGGGGGTATTTATAGTGAGACTGAGCTGAAAACAGGAAGAAGTCAATCATTTGATAAGCAAACACTTCTGCATCCTTGCCCAGGGGCAGTCTTGGCAAGGTCTGGTCTGGGGCTGGGGCAGGTCTGTAGTTCCTGGGAACCTGGCTTTTCCTCCTTGAAGAGACTGGAGTGATCCCTCCCCAGGCCACTGTATGCTCAGTCTGTGATGCACGTGAGAAACCCTGTGTCCCCATGCCACTGTGTGCTCAGTCTGTGCTGCAAGTGAGATACCCTGTGTCCCTTTGTGCAACCTTGCTTGGTTAGCTTCTTGCTGACATCATCCCTTCATCAGGGCCTCTGAGAAAACCTTGGGTTGGCCTGGCTCCCAACAGAGAAAGGTGGTGAACTCAGAGTCCAACTCTCTTCTTTTGATATTTCTCTATGCCAGATTTAGCCTGATCTTAGCTTCTTAGGAAAACATTTCAAAAAAAGAAGTCCATACTTGGTTTTTAAAAGTTACATGGTTTTAATTCTAATTTTGCATGTTTTCAATTGTTTTTCATAAATATTTGCTTTAATGTATAAATTTGATCAAAGTATTTAAAATAGATGATTGCATATATTTTTAACAGCATTCAACTATGACCTCAACATTGAGGAGATTGGGTGAAGACATATTTAAAGGCGTGGCAATTAAAGGAACTCAGGATAATTCTGTAGAACATTCTGTGGAGAACAAACCAAAGACAGCAGCATTCTTCAAGAGCTCCAATTTGTCACTAAGATTTTTATCAACCTTGATTGTCCTTAAAACAGTCACTCAAGGTAAGCTTCCAGAGTGTTCACTGAGTAATTTTTGTTGAACATTTATGAGAGAGTATTATATAATAAAGCATTTCTTTTATAGTAAATATATTCAACCTTTTCAGAATGAGATTTTGAGTTACTTTTTAATAGTGGCACATTTTAAAAGCAATTACTTGTAATTACTGAATTTAAGAAAACAAACTCTTTAGACTTGCTTTCTTTCAGAGCCTTTGTTGATTTGTTGTTGTTTTGAGACAGGGTCTCTCTGTATAGCCCTGGCTGTCCTGGAACTCACTATGTAGACCATGCTGGCCTCGAACTCACAGAGATATGCCTGCCTCTGCTTCCTGAGTGCTGGGACTAAAGGCATGTGCCATCATGCCCTGCTTTTGTTGATGTTCATAGATCAAGTTTTTATGTGCCCCTTGCTTCCTTTGCATTTGTCATATAAGTTAAAATTGTATTCCACTAGAGAACAGGGCAGCAAAGTACAGCCTGTAGGAGCATATTTGGCCACCATCTGATTTGTAAATAAGATTTCTCCCATAGCCATATCATTTGTTATGGATCCTGGCTCCAAAGCCTGTACAACTGCTCCTGACCCGTACACAGGAGCAGCCCTTCACAGTCTATGAACTTACTGAGGAAGACTTATCATGTGTCTTCCTCGCTCAGTGCTTGGTGTACAAGAGTAAATAAGGCAGAGAATGATCAAAAGCAGGGCTCAGCCAGAGTGAAACATAGTTAATACATATTTTTAATGTACCTGTAAGTAGTTATCTCTTTCTGGATTGTTTAAAAAGAGAATTTTCATAAAACAGTGTAATGCCGTAAATATCCCATCTTTCTATCTCTTCTTTTATACTGACTTATCTCATTAAGTAGTGGGTCTTCCCATTGGGTGTGACAATAGTCTAACTACCTCCTCTGCAGTGTTTTCTNCTTAGTCATTCCTGGTGGCTTGAAGCCACATTCCTGATTCTCACTTATTATTTGTTTGCTTTATGGTTATGATTCTCAAATTTGTAATAGTAGATTTGGTGATAACTTTGAAAGATCTATCTTAAAAAGGCATTATTAGCCCAGAATAAAATTTACCACAGACCTATCTTAGAAACTTTCTACACACACACACAGACACACACTGTTTTAGCAGGCAGTCTGTAACCTCACATTAAAAACATGTATATTCACCAGAGGTAAGTAAAGGCAAAATCAGGAACTCAAAGCCACTCTGTTAATCAAGGAGAATATTCAAAGTCATATATCAACATATCATAAGATCATCTAATGCAATAGTTCTCACCCTTCCTAATGCTGTGACCCTTTAATACAGTTCCTCATGTTGTGTTGACCCCCAACCATAAAATTATATCAGTGCTACTTCATTACTGTAATTGTGTTACTGTTACAAATCATAATAGAAATATCTGATAATGAGGATATCTGATATGTGACCCCTTGAAAAGGGTTGTNACCCATAGGTTGAGAACCATTAATTAGTCTAATGAAATATAATATTTATTCTTTTAAAAAATATTTTTATTTATTTATTTATTGGGGGGTGTACATGTGACAGGTCACACATGTGGAGGTCGGAAGACAGTTTGTGGGGAATTAGTTTTCTCCTTCTACCATATGGGTTCTTGAGCAAGCACCTTTACCATCATGCCAGCCCATAATGATCATTCTTACTAAACTCTGAAAAAGGCAAAAATGCAAAAAGGTCTATTTATTTTATATGAAGAAATAAAGCTGAATAAGATGGTGTCTATCACACTTCTTGTGTAGCACACTGAGCAGTACAGTATTGAACATGTTGGTGTGTGATTATTGGAAAGCAATAGAGTAAACTATAGGGTTTTATATATAAAACTAAAAAAAAATCAGTAAAAGAGAAAAAGATAGCAAATACGCCAGAAAGATGACAGATAGCTTAATTGAAAAGCAAACTTGTCTGTTGAATAATACAACTATATTCTTCCTACAAGAAACCCATTTTATATACCAATTGACTGTCAGTAAATGAAACGCTATTAAGAGGATAAGCAACACAACAGCTGGACATGGTTGCACANGTCTTTAACCCCAGCATTTGGGAGGCAGAGGCAAGTGGATCTGAGTTTTGAGGCCCGCCTGATCTACAGAGCAAGTTGCAGGTTCCCCTTGGCTACACAGTGAGAGCCTGTCTCCAAACAAACAAAAAGATAAGACACAATATCAATATCAGATACAACAAATTTCTGAGGACAGACTATTCCTGGAGATAAAGAGGGCTATCTCATAATAATTAAGTGGTCAGTTCATCAAGAGAACACCATGATCCTTTCTATACTTCGAAACATAACAAAAATGGGTAAGATTAAAGGAAGAAACAGGAAGTCCGTAAATATGGTCAGAAAAGACAGCACTCCTAAGTAGTTGATTATACATTAGCAGAAAGTAAGGATTTAGGGGTTGGGGAGATTGCTCAGTGTTAAAAGTGCATACTGCTCTCGCTAGGACTTGAGTTTGCTTCCCAGCACCACGCTGAATGCCTCTCAACTGCTTGTGACTCCAGTTGCAGGGGACATGACACCCTCTTCTGGCTTCTGTGGGCACTGTACTTATGTGCACATATTCACACTCATTCCCACATATATTTATGTACTTAAACAAAAATAAGGGGCTAGAGCATCAGTTCTCAACACATGGGTCGTGATCCTTTTGTGAGTCACAGATATCCTGCATCTTACTGGGCTAGAGTGGTGGCTCAGTGGTTAAGAACTCTTAGAGGACCCAGGTTTGATGCCCAGCACCTGCATGGTGGCTCACTCTTTAGCTCTAGTCCCAGGGAATTCGGTTCCCTTTTCTGGCTTCCTCAGGCCACGTACTGTGGTACAGACATACATGCAGGCAAAATATCCATTCACACAAAATAATAAAGTAATTTAAAAAGAAAAATAAGTCTTTTAAAAAAGTAAAGTGGGGGGGGGCTAGAGAGGTGGCTCAGAGGTTAAGAGCACTGACTGCTCTTCCAGAGGTCCTGAGTTCAATTCCCAGCAACCACATGGTGGCTCACAAGCATCTGTAATGAGATCTGGTGCCTTCTTCTGTATACATAATCTTTAAAAAAAAAAGAAAAAAAGTAAAGTGGGTTTGAGCAACACTATCAGCCAACTTGATCTGTTTATAGAAATTGACCTAACAGCAGAAGAAAACACTATAATACTAATGGCTAGGACATTGCATTGGCCATAAAACAAACTTTAATAAATTCTAGAAGATTACAAGTTGTAGAGAAAGTATGTGCTCTACCCCAGTTGATACTCAGAAAGCCTTCAAGTATTTGGAAACTAAAGTGATCTATATAACTCACAGATCACACAGAAGATGAAAAAAATAAAATCAGAACATTCCAAACTTTGTGGGATGGGGCAGAAGTAACATTCAAAGGCACCAAATGCCTTTAAAACAAAGAGGAGGGCAGTGAAGCAAACAAAAAAAAATAATTTGTAAGATTATAATTAGCAGAGGTCTGTGAAAATATGAAAAGTAATAGAGAAAAATCAGTGAAGACCAGAACGCTGCCATGGAGAAGACTAATAAACTGGTGCATCTCTAGCAAGGCTGGAGAGAAGGAAGAGAAGAAAAGGGAAGAAAGCACTGACAGAGAGGGTGATCAGGAGTGATGACTTAGTAGGCTTCAAGAGAGAGCAAGGAGTGTGCTGCGTTGTTGCCAGCACACAACACTTCTGAGGAAATGCCATATTATTTCAAAAATATAAAATNCCAGGTCCCTTAACCTGAAAGTCCTCATGTCCACATAGAAGTTGAATTTGTAGTCGCAAAGTTTCCCTTCAGGAAAATTACAACCACAGATGGTTTTACTTGGGAGTTACATCAGGTATTCAATGGAAACTTTGTAGAATGAAAAAATGAAGTGTTTATAAACATGTGAGAGACAAAAGATATAAAATGATGTAGATTGTACATTAAAACTATAAAACTATGGAGAGAAGCTGAAGGTCAAATATGTAGATGCACTAAGCAGACATGCTTTGTTTATGGGTCAGGAAGTTTAGTGTTTTTGTTGTTGTTTGAGACAGGGTTTCTCTGTGTAGCCCTGGCTGTCCTGGAACTCTCTCTGTACACCAGGCTGGACTCGAATTCACAGAGATCCACTTCCTCTCTCTCGAGTGCTAGGATTGAAGGCGTGTGCCACCACCACCCAGGAAGTTTAGTATTAAGGTGTCAGTTCTTTCCAAATTGGTTGCTGTAGCTTCCTAGTGATCAAAATGATGTTAAGCTCTTAGAAACTGATAAGCACATTTCAAAGTTCATACAGAAACCCAAAGGGTTTAGAGTCCTTAACACAAATTTGTTTTATTCTACCTGACTTCAAAAGAGTATGGTATTGGTGTAAAGCCAGACATCAGTGGACAGAATGGATAATCTAAAACAGACCTACACACTATGGACAGCTCATTTTCAGCAAGTTGTCCAGACAGTTCAATAAGGACAGGGATAGTCCTTTCTGAAAATGATGCTAGAGTGATAGTACATCGTATGTGGATGGAGGGGGGGACCTTAAACCTCAAAATAGAATGCAAACCAAAATTGAAAAGCTAGAACTATAAAACTTCAAGAAGAAAACATAGGAGATTATGTTACTAAACTTGGATTTAGCATGAAAGTTTTATTTCTTCTTCTTTTTGATACAGGGTGTCCTATAACCCAGACTAGCTTCAGATTTTCTATGTAGCTGAGGCTGGCCTTGAACTTGCTATGTATTCAGGGTACTCTTATGATTGTGGCAAGCCTTCTGACTTTGCCTCCCAAGTACTGGGATTATAGGTGTGTGTCAGCACACCAAGAATAATTATCTTAAGCCATAATTATCTTGATTTAGGAAAAGATAATTTGACTTTGTCAAAATTAAAAATTTTGGGGGCTGGAGAGATGGCTCAGCCATTAAGAGCACTTAGCTCCTCTTGAAGAGGACCTGGATTCGGTTCCCGGCATGCACATCCGGTGGCTCACAACTGTAACGCCAGTTCCAAGGAGATCTGTCACTGCCTTCTGCCTCCACAGGCACTGCATGCACTTGATACACCTATAGACAAATGGGCACACACCTACACATATAAAATAAATACACTTTAAAAAATTCAAAATTTTAATTTTTCATTGCGTGTGTGTGTGTGTGTTCATGTGTATGTATGTAGAGGTCAGAGGTCAACATTGAACATCTCCCTCAGTTACTTTCCACCTGAGTTTTTGAGCTGGGCTCTCCAGTTGAACTGGTACCTGGAAACCAAGTGCTATGTGTTTTCTTAAGGACTGTCATTCTGATTAGGGTGAGAGAGAATCTCCTAATTTGCGTTTCTCTAATGACTAGTAAAATTGAACATTTTTCATGTTTTTGGCCATTTGTGTTTCATCTTTTTTGAGAACTGACTGTTCCTTTCATTAGCCCATTTATTGATTGGGTTTTTGATTCCTTGTTATTTCGTTTTTGAGTTCTTTGTAGTTCTTATCCTCTGTAAGGTGTGTAGTTGAGAATTTTCCCGTTCAGTAGGTATCTTTGTGGTTGTACCAGGCAGGCGCCTTTGAAGTAATGAAATCCCCGCTTCTCAATTGTTGGCATTATTTCCTGAGCAGTTGGAGTCCTTTTCAGAAAGTTGGTGCCCCATGCCTACATCTTGAAGTGTTTGCTCTGCCTTTTCCTCTCACAGTTTGAGTTTCAGGTCTTGCATTCATCCATTTGGAGTTGATTTTTGTTACAGAATGAGAGAAAAAGATCTGATTTCATTCTGTATATGAATGTGGAAGAAATGTGCCANTTTTTATGGCACATTTGTTGAAGAGTCTGTCTTTTTCTAATATATATTTTGGCATCTTTGCCAACATTGGAGTAGCTGTAGCTACCTGGGCTTATATTTAAGTCATCTATTGATTTCTAATGCTATTAGTTATGAATAAAAGTAATGTCTTACTCTCTAGGGGGCATATAATTAGCTGCCTAATTTATGTCTTCTACAATGACCTCTGTTCTTAAACACAGCTATAGTTTATCTTTTCTCCTTGAATTTATAAAATTATTTAAAACTTTCATACATATATAAAATGTATCTTGATTATACCCTGCCCTCATTCCCTTCCTCNATTGCCTCTACCCTCACCTCTTCTAACACATCTCCCTCTCTTTCACCTTCATGTTCTCATATAAAAATATTTATAATCTCCAATTCATGCTGCCAAGGACAGGTCCATACAGCGTTGTTTTTGATTTCCCACTGTAAAGAAAGGAAAATGCACACAGTGTCCAGAATCCTTGATGTCCTGCATGTGAAGAAAGAGGATGTCCTCTAATTCCTTGCCACAGGAACCCAATTTATGTGGCACCAACCTTGATTTCCAGATTTTCCACAAAAGGGAAAATGATGGTATCTACATCATGATTCTGAAGAGGACCCGGGAGAAGTTGTTGCTTGCAGCTCGAGCTGTTGTTGCCCGCTGATGTCTTCATCATCTCAGGGGCACTGGCCAGCAGACAGCCTGATGTTTACTGCTGCCACCAGAGCCACTCCAATGCTGGCTGCTTCACTCCTGGGACTTTGACTAGCCAGATGCAAGCAGCCTGTACGGAGCCTCATCTTTTGGTGGTGACAGACCACCAGCCCCTCATAGAGGCATCTTGTGCCAATCTGCCTACCATGCTTTGTGTGTAACACAGATTCTGCTCTGCAGTCTGGATATTGCTACCCTAGGCAACAACAAAAGCAAGCTCACTCAATGTGTCCAATGTGGTAGATCCTGGCCTGGGAAGTTCTGTGCATGCACCATCTCTTGTGAGCACCCGTGGGAGGTCATGCCTAATCTCTACTTCTACAGAGACCCTGAGAAAGTGGAGAAGGAAGAGCAAGCCACTGCTGAAGTCTGTGCTGTGGAGGAATTTGGGGGTGAATAGACTGTGCCAGCTCCTGAGTTCACTGCTGCTCAGCCAGAGATGTCGGGCTGGCCTGAAAGTGTGCAGGTACCCTCTGTGCCTATCCAACAGATCTCTACTGAAGACTGGAGTGCCCAGCTGTCCACTGAGGACTGGTCTGCAGCTTGCACTGTACAGGCCACTGAGTGGTCATGAGCTGTTCTGCAGATATGTGAACAGAGAGAAGGTGGAGGAAAATAGAGTGTCTAAAAGCTGAGATACACACACACACACACACACACACACACACACGCATATATATATCCACTGAGGCATGGCGACCTACCAGTGGCCACTCCCCAAAGAAAAGTGACTCTCCCTCCCCCAGCAGTTATCAACTGTCAGTAGCTCCTTAGCGCCTCCCCCATATATATATGTATATATATATAATGTATTTATATAATGTATATATATTTATATATATTTATATATATAAAAACATAATGTATTTTCATCAAACCTATCCTCCACTCCCTCATTTCCCCTATACTTTTCCCACTTTTCCCCCTCAAATTCATGAATTCTTTTTTTAAACTCACCCAGTCCTCATACTGCTGCCTGTGTGTGCATGGGTGTAGCGCCATCTACTGGCACATGAGTAGTCTCTGAGGCCACATCCTCTGCTTCCGTGGCCAATAGTTCCTCACACAGATGTGGGATTATGTAACCGCCTGTCTCTCATCNATGCTGGGATCTGCTTATCTTTTACTCACAGATTTACTCTATTTAACTTCCAGATCCGTACATATAGACCAAATCCGTTATTTTTAAAATAACTCTGCTTAACTTTTTAAAATTTTTAGTCATCACCTAATCATGCTACCAATGGGATGTTTCACTCATTTCCTATTTTTTGTCACTGCGAATATTAACATACACTTATACATGCCTTAGCACTTTTCAAATGTACAATAAACTCACCAACATGACACCGATATATGAAAGGATATGTCATTCTGATTTCAACAGACATTGCTGTCTTTCTCAAAAGAGTGAGGCTATTATATCCTTTCAGCTCTTGTGTGTGTGTGTGCATGTACATGTGTATTTGTATGTATGTGTGTCTGTTTGTATATGTGTGGAGGTGTCTCTCTGTGTGTGTGTGTGATTTGTATGTATGGATGTCTGTGGGGGGAGATTGTACGTACACCTGTATGTACATGTGTTTGTCTTCGTGTGTGTGTGTGTGTGTGTGTGTGTGTGTGTGTGTATGTATGTGTGTGTGTGTTTACTGCCATTCCTTGAACCATCTGTTCTGGCATTTGGGGTTACTGATTTTTTTAATATTTCCCAGTCTTATTTAATGAAAATATGACTTATTATATAATGTTTTTGTTTCATTTTATTTTTGAGATGGAGTCTCATTATGTAGCCTTAGGTAGACTGGAACTTGGTATGCAGACCAGGCTAGCCTGGAACTCACAGACATTTTCTTGTCTCTGCTTGCTGAGTGCTGGAACTTAACAGTGTGTGGCACTACTTACTCCCAGCTTAACTTTTTTGTGTGTGTGTGATTTGCTGTTTTTATTTTTCAGATTTCTGTTGATATCCTTGATCTATTTTATGCTAGATGATTTCCCTTTTTCTTGCTGTTTTAAAATAACATCAATCCTTTATCTTTCATGGTTTTAAAAAGATTTATTTTTATTGGATGTATGAATGCTGTGCTTGCATGCATATATGTGTACTAGGTACATGCCTAGTGCCTATGGAGGTCAGAAGAGGGTGTTGGATCCCCTGGGACTGGAGTTGCAAGTGGTTGTGAACTGCCACGTGGGTTCTGGGAACTGAACCTGGGTCCTCTGCAAGTGCTCTTAGCTGCTAAGCCCTCCCTCCAGCCCACAAGTAACTTTTAATCTGAGCCTCACTGCTTTGTGACACAGACAGGTCACTTCGTTTTCTGTTTTCATCATGGCATCTTTAGATGGTGGGATTGAGACATCTCATTATATGTCAAGGCTTACCTGGGAGTCCAGATCCTCCTTCCTCATCCTCCCAAGTCCTGAGAACTATACATGTGTAGCACTGGCCTAGGTTACACTTTTATTTTTTAAAGCTTAAATGAAAGAACTAATGTAAAAGTTCAGCGAAAGTTTGTCATACAGTAAATTCTTAATTAGCTTGCTGTTAGCATCATCAATAGACATTGCTTATTAATTTTTAGGAATTGGTTTTACTTGAGATCTAACAAACATTTAAGGTTTGTTAGACTGCATTAGCTGTCCTTTGCTATATAATAAAATAGCAACAATTAAGTGATGTAATACAACATACATGGACTGGAAAGATGGCTGAGCATTTAAGAGTACTTGCCGTTCCTGCATGTGGTGCACACATATACAGAAAACAAAGCAAAGTCTTTTAAAACTGCATTCAACTTACTAGCTTACAGATCCTTGTGTTGGAAATCTGGGCCTGGGCTCAGCTACCTGATCTTTTCTGGACTGATCTTCCTTGTTCCCATTGGCCTCTCATCATGGGATCTATTCTGGATCTTCTTCCAGAAGACTCAGTGCATGAGGCCTGTCCACGTGGCATTTTTACTGTGCTTTGGCCAAGCCACCAGGTTGAAGGTAGGCAGCAGAGCTCCTTTTTCATAAGAGTTGCTGCAGAGAATTTCCCATTTTTTGTAATCTATCATGTAGACTAAATGAAGAAAAAAGTAGATTAAGATAAACATTGGCTTTTGGTAAAGAACACAAAGGTTTTGCTTGAATGTCAGGACCTTGTTTTTAAAAAAAAGCAGTAATACGGCACATTTATTTACTTATTTATATATTTCTTTACCACTGGGCTGCCTTTCCAGTGCCCAGCCTTATAAATATTCTTCAAAGTACAATTTTTCCAAGTTTCAGAGATTTATTGATCAGTGTGATAAACTCCAAAATGTCACCATGATTTCATGTGTTCACGGGGCAAATATTTCCCGGTTAAGTGGAAAGTTGTGGGGATGGCTTCTGAAAACCATGATTTCATGCGTTCACCGGGTAAATATTTCCCGGTTAAGTGGAAAGTTGTGGGGATGGCTTCTGAAAGACCTTCACTGTAAGCAGCCTTATGGTGAAGTGTGTGGTTTGGGAGCAAGGCTCTTTATCCCAGTTTGCTAGTTCACTTTCACCACATAGAACCTAGAGTGCTCATTGGGACCTAGTTATTTTTCCCCAAGGCTCTGGGTTACTTTTCCTGTCCCAGCTGATATCTGGATTGAACATTGCCAGCCACATNTACATGTGTACACACATGCACATAAGTGTAGTGGCCTTGGAGTCCAGAAGAGGGCATTGGAGCCCCTGGAACTGGAGTTAGAGGTGGTTGTGAGCCCCCTGACATGGACTCTGGAAACTGAATTCAGGTCCTCTGCAAGAGCAATAAATTCTAGAAACCAGTGAGCCAACTCTAGCTCTAGCTATTTTGATATGATTGGTAACTGAAATGTTTGAAAAGCATTCTTTGGGAAGTTAAATTGGTCTTGTTTTTAGAGAATCTTCAATATTAAAGAAATTAAAATGACACAATTTGATTTAATCTCTAAACGGTTAAGGCCACTCTACGGGGACTCACTCAGTGGTTAAGAGTGCTTGCTCCTCTAGCAGAGGATCAGTGTTTGGCTCCCAGCACCTGTAACTCCAGTTCCAGAAGGTCCCACACCCTTTCTGGCCTCTGCAGGCACCCACACTTGTGCATATGCCCCCCCACTCCCCACATACACATGTGTAATTACAAACAAAATAAATGTTTCTTNAAAAGATAAGACCACTTTAGAAAAAATAACCAAATGCTATTTTTCTGCCTGTGAATACTGTTAAGGCACAACTCTTTCCCTCATTTTGAATTGAAAACAATTCTTTCATATACTATATTCTGAATTCTGATCATGATTTCTCCTTCCTCACCCCCTCCAAGATCCTCCCCACTTATCCAATTCCATGTCATGTTTCTCTTTTTAGAAAACAGACAAAACTAATCGGAATTTTAAAAAAAAAAGAAAGAAGAAAAAGCACAAGAAACAAATACACACACACACACAACCTATAGAAACAGAAAGTAGGAAACCATAATATATAAGCAAAAGACCAGTAAGATTAGAGAGAGAGAGAGAGACTCAGAGAGACACAGAGAGAGAGAGAGATGGGGGGTGGGTGGAGGGGGGCAACCTTTTAAGCTTGTAAATTAAAAAATAATAAAAAAGAACCATGAAGGTGGATGCAGTGATGAACACGTGTAATTAGCACTAGGGAAGCCATGGCAAGAGAACTAAGGCAAAGTTAAGGCTAGCTTGATCTACACAATGTTCCAGACCAGGCAGGCCTATACAGTAAGACCCTTTCTCAACAAATAATCCTGTAACTGTCAGTCCACTTAATCACGTTAGCTGTTGCAAGTAATTTCAAATACAGTAGGGGGCACTGTTGTAAAACTTGTTCCCATGAAGAGGTCAGGATTTGTCTAGTCTATCTGTATTTTTGCTTTTTTAAAAAGGTTGGGCTAGGGAGACGACTTGCTGGCTAAAGTGTCTGCTGGGCAAGCATAAGGACCTGAGTTTAGATTTCTAACATCTGTGTGAAATGGATGTGTATAAGAGACAGGGGCAAGCATAAGGACCTGAGTTTAGATTTCTAACATCTGTGTGAAATGTGAGCACAGCAGTGTCCATCCCTAACCCCAGCACTGAGGGCTAGAGACACGTGTACAGATGAAGTTGAAAGCCAGGCACATCTGAACAGAACCTAGCAATTTTGCTTAATATGCATTTGTTTGCAAAGGGTTTTTTGTTGTTTTTTTTTAAAGTAAAAAATTTAACTAAAGTGGTATTAGTGTTCTTTGAATTAAACTCTTCTAGAAATAAAAATAATGTACCATAAATGGATACAGATTAGAATTTCTCAAAGTTCTTTCATACATATTTTAAAGATTATTATTTTTTTCTTTTGAGACAGGGTTTCTCTGTATATCCTTGCTGTCCTGTCCTGAAACTCACTCTGTAGACCAGGCTGGCCTTGACCTCAGAGATCCACCTGCTTCTGCCTCCCGAGTGCCAGGATTAAAGGTGTACACCATCACCGCTTGGCTACTTTTATTATTTTTAATTCTGTGTATGTGTCTGTGTGAGGGTGTGTGCATGTGAGAGCTGAGGTGTTGGATCCCGAGGCACTGGAGTTGCAGGGGGTTGTGAGCCACCCAACCTGGGAGCTGGGAANTGAACTCTTCCCCAGAGCATAACAGTCATGCCACTATTACCCAGTGGGCACAGCTTGCCCAGCAGGTTGGTATTGTAGCTTGTAAGTTTCACAGCTGCATAAGACTGTTATACTGACGTCTTCCCTCCAGCAGCCTGAGTGGTACCTTCCGGTACTGAGAAAGCCAGCAGGAAGCAGCTTAGGNCCAGCTTGAGTTCTCCATATTCTGCAACGAAAATGTGTGATGTCTTCGGCCATAGGGCCTTATCATCTATTTCTGAGGGGTGATAAGAACAATGACAGTAGCCTGTACCAGTGATCTCCAGCCCCTTCCCTCCCCCAAACAACAGTTCACAGGGAGGTGTCTCACACTTGGCACCACTAGGATTCCATTTAGTAACTTACGACTTTGGGGCCAAGACACCCCGCCCTTTTTTTTTCTTTAAAGACAGGGTATGTAGCCCCAGCTGGCCTGGAACTCACAATGATCTACCTGCCTCTGTGTGCGTTATGAAAGGCTTATGCCACCATAATGGGCCCAAGACACTCTGTTAAGTCTTCTCCTTTAAATAGAAATATTAATTAAAAAAAAAACTCAGTGTTATGTGAACAGTATTGTTTTTTATTGGAATCATATACTGAGGGAACGTTTTGGAAAATGAACTTTATACATTTAAAAGCAGTATAAAACTATTGTAAATGTCGTAATGGGGGTATCTGCTGAATCAATGTAAGGACACAAATGTAATGATACAAATGTCTGATATTTTATTTGCATTGGTTCTAATTAAATTAGTGCTTCTCTTGATTTAGTGGCTCACCAGTCCATGTAGAATATTTTAAAGGGGGGTCTAAGGACTCTGATCTCAAAGTGCCACGCTAGTGCTGGTCTTGGGAAAATCTTGCTCTTGCTCATAGTAATGGGTGGGTTCAGAATGTAGTGGGTCAGAGCATAGCCCACTCTTTCTGAAGTTGTCTTTGAATGGTGTGATATTTGCTCTTTAGTAGGAGACAGAAATCCTTGTTTAAAGCTCACTGAGCAAGTTTGTGTATAGTTACAGTTTTAACTGGGGAAGCATTTAGAAGTCAGCAATGAGACATACAGTCTTAGAAGCTATTTAAAGATACAAATACGATACTGTTTAAGTTTGTGAAAACATGTAGTAATTACAGCCAGATATGGAAATACATACTACTATGCTATTTAATATTAATCATCAGTTTTCTTTCTTAGTAGAAAAAACAAAATGGGGCTGATTATTTTAGTACTAAAATATGAACGCACTAAATGAATTTACCCAATGGTAATTGGACTGCCTTTTCTCTCTCATTCCCCATTGAGTTCTAATAAACTAGTAAGGGACATGAATCTAAATTTAGTTTGTAGATTATCTGTCATTNAAATTTTTTTTTTACTTTCTAAAAAATAATTTATTTATTTTTATGTGCATTGATGTTTTAGTGTATGTATGTCTGCATAAGGGAATCAGATCCCCTAGAACAGGAGTTACAGACAGCTGTGAGCTGCCATGTGGGTGCTGGGAATTGAACCTGAGTCCTCTGGAAGAGCAGCCAGAGCTCTTAACCGCTGAGCCATCTCTCCAGCTCACTACAGTTTTATTTTATTAAAGTGGTAGTTCTTTTTGTTTAATCTTATGTTTCTGATTTAATAACTGATGCATAGACGGTTGTTTGTGTTCTTTTCAGCTGACTACCTAGCTCAAGCATTTGATTCCCTTTGTTTGGACTTGAAGACAGATGAAGGAAAAGCCTTATTTTTGGAGTACCAAGCTATTCCAGTAATACTAAGACACCTGAGGATATCCAGCAAAGGGCTCTTGTCCAACGTCATTGATAGTCTGCTTCAGATGACAGTAGAATCAAGTACGTTTTTATGTTTTATGTCTGTAAAGAAATGATCCTTTCACTCCCTCCTGATCCCTTGTTAACTCCACGTACCAGGCACTATTTCAGCTTTTAAGTGGTGGCTGTTTTTAAAAGTTATTGTTTAGGTCAGCACACAGAACAAGAGGTTTCGTTGTGGCATCTTGGTAATAATGTGTCATATTTTGTTGTTATATGCTCTTCCCCACGGCCTCCTCTCTGCCTCTTCCTCCAGCTGGCTCCCGGTTTTCCTCCAGTTAGTCCTCATTTGTTCCCTCCTATCACACGTCTGCTGTTGTCGTTCTGTTTCCCACATCCCTTAGGAGCTCTTCCTCCCCTTATGGTTCCTTCTCTAGTTAAGTATCCTGCAGATACAGACATGTCGATATAG
>LZPO01075884.1:353303-369881 GCA_001675575.1 Neotoma lepida
GTGTGTGTGTGTGTGTGTGTGTGTGTGTGTGTGTGTGTGTGTGTGTGTGAAAATGTGTACCACATTTTCTTTTTTCCTTTTTTTTTAACAGCCAAATAGCCTTAGGCTGGTATTTTCTTTTTTCTTTTTTAATTTATTTATTTGTTTTACATTCTAATCGCAGTTTCCCCTCCTTCCTCTCCTCCCAGTCCCTTCCCCCACCCCCTATGTTCCCACCCTCCAATCCACTCCTCAGCTTCTGTTTAGGAAAGGGCAGGTCTCTGTGAGTATCAACAAAACATGGCATATCAAGTTGCAATAAGACTAAGAACCTCCTCATGTATTAAGGCTGGGCAAGGAGACCAGTGTGAGGAAAAAGGTCCCAAAAGCCAGTGAAAGAGTCAGAGACAGCCCATGTTCCTACTGTTAGGAGTCCCACAGGAGGACCAAGCTACACAACTTTAACNTATATGCAGAGTGCCTATGTCAGTTCTATGCAGGCTCCCTAGTTGTCGGTTCATTCTCTGTAAGCCCCTATAAATCTAGGTTAGTGGATTCTGTGAGTTTTCTTGTGGTGTCCTTGACTCTTCTGGCTCCTACAATCCTTTCTCCCCCNACTTCTTCAGGGTTCCCCAAGCTCTGCCTAATGTTTTGTTGTACTGTTTCCATCAGTTGCTGGGTAAATCCTCTCTGATGATAGATAATTGGGCTAGGCACCAATCTATGTGTGTAGCAGAACATCGTTAGGCATCATTACACTGGCATTTTATTTTCCTCCAGTCATGTGTGGTTCTATCCCAGGTCTCTGGGTCATCCAGCCTGTGTACTGCATTTTCTTTATTAACTCCTTAGTTGNTGGACATCCAGGGCTGCTTCCATTTCCTGGCTGTTGTGATAGTACAGCTCTAAACATGGATGCCCAACCGTCTCTGTGCTGTGCTGACTCAGTACTGTAGATGAGTGATAGGGTGGCTCTATTTTCAGTTCTTTGGGGGATTTCCATGCTGATTTCCACAGTGGCTGCACAAGTTTCTCAGGCTTTTCAAATTCCTGGCATGTTGCTCGTTGAGATTCAGGGACAATAGATCAGCATCTCAGGAATTCTCAGAAATTTCCAAATTATGATGATTTTACACCTCCTACTTCACTCTGTTAATTGGGTAGCTAAAATTCATATTTAAAGANTAAAATATACGAAGTTAAGTAGTATTTACAAAGAACTGCATCCTATAAGAATATTCAGACAATAAAAGACATAATTTAAAACTCCTATCTCTCAGCCAGGTAACAGTCTCTCATGGAATGACAAAGTGGCCACTGCCCACTGAAGGATATATTTTACACTGAGAGTGTGTTATGCCTCGAGAGAACATTCAATGGACTTACTTGCATATAATAAATATGTGAACTCATTAGTGAGCATTTTCCTTATTATTCTTGTTCCCTTTCTAAATGTTATACCCACATGTATATTTGTTTTTGTGTACACATTGTACACATGATGGACTGGCATCCACATATGGGGAGATCATGTGTTTGTTTTATTGACTGATTTTTCTTCCTGAAATTGGATGAACTTGATTAATGTGATGTGTTATAAATCCATGCATTTTCCTGCAAATTTTGTGATTTTGTTTTTCTTTAGAGCTGAATAATATTCTGACATATAAATANACACACACACACACACATATATATATATATGCCAGATTTTTATTATAATCCATTCACTTCTTAAAGGACACCTAAGTTGTCTCCACTTCCTTGCTGTATTGAGTAGAGCAGCAGTGAACATGGAGATGCAGATACATCTACCATAGGATAAAGCGTTCTCTGTGCGTATGCCCAAGAGTACAATAGCTGTATCATATGGTAGTGCTCTTTCCAGTTTTCTGAGGAAACGCNGAGCTGACTCCATCATGGTTGTATTAACTTGCACTCCCGCCAGTGGTGAGTAAGGGTTTTTCTTTCTCCTCATCNTCTCTAATATTTGTTGTCAGATTTCATGAGGACAGCCACTCTGACTGGAATGGGATGTTATCCCAAAGCATTTACCTGATGACTAGGAGTGTTGAACATTTNTAATGGTTACTGGCTATTTGTGTTTCTTTTCTTTTTAACTTGCTGTAATTCATTACCCCATTTGTTGATTTGCAGTTTTATTTCCTAGGTATCTAATTTCTATAGTTCTTTGTAAATTCTGCTTATTCTCCTGCCCCTTGTCTGAAGTGTAGATGGTAAAGATTTTCTCCCATTCTGTGGGCTGTCAGCTCTGCTGACAGCTTCCTCCGCTGAGCAGAAACTTTACTTTCATGTAGTCCCATCTGTTGATTTTTGGAGTTAGCTTTTGTGCTATTGAAGTTGTGTCCAGAAAGTTCTTGCCCACCTCAGTGTCTTGAANACTATTCCCTCTGTTTTTAATCTACAAGTTTCAGCTTTTATTTTTCTGATTTTTACTAGTTTTTTGAGGATTTTGTACAATGTGTTTTGTGCTTTGATCATCTTCACCCCCTCGCCCAGCTCATCTCAGACCCACCCTCTCTTTCCTGTCCACCCCAGTTTGTTTTCTTTTTTCTCCTGTCAAGTCTAATTGGTGCTGTCCAACTGTTCTTGAATGTGTGGTCTTCCACTGGAACATGCTCGACTAACCAGAGGTTACATTNCTAGAGGAAACAGACCCTGCCTCTGGGCAGCTGACAGTTGCTAATAGCTCCGTGGCTGGGGTAGGGTTCTCTACCCAGCTCCCCTCTCCATGCTGGGGTTTGGTCTGGTTTGGGCTTGTACGGGGCTTGTGTNTGCTGTCACAATGTTGTGAGTTAATGTGTGCAGCTGCCCTGCTGTGTCCAGAGGATACTATTTCCTTATACTTATCCACTGCCTCTGGCACTTACGCTCTTTCTTTCCCCTCTGCCTCAGTGATCCCTGAGCCTTGAAAGGAGGGGTGCAGTATATGTGTTCTGTTTAGGGCTGAGCGTTCTGCAGGCTCTTATTTTCTATGCCTAGGTCTCTGTGTTAATCATAGTGTAGTACAAATGAAAGCTTATGATAAATTGTTAGGAATCAGTTGAACACTATGTCTATTTAGCAAAATAAGAGTAGTGGGGTCTTCCCTAGCGCCTGTGTCCTGTTTAGCCATAGGTTCTTAGCCTGATAGTGATGACAGGTATGAGTTTCATTTTGTGGAATGGGACTTAAATCTATTAGAAAGTGGTTGGTAAAGAATTACTTACAGAAATAATGATGGCCTGATATCCAGAAAACCTGTCCTAGCACAGGTGATGACTCCAAACGGTTGCATCCATGGAGCTCAGTACACGACTTGCAGCAGCTCCATGAGGAGCAATGTTAGGGAAGTGGCTCCTGAGCCCTTGGCCTCCCTGCAAAGGGAGTGTTTCTATTTAGGGGAAATAGTTCTCCATTGCTCCTAGAGACACCTTTCCTTTTTCTACCAGCCAATTTCTGTTTCCCTGGCTTTACTTACAGTTTGAGATTTTGTTGCTTCAGTACTTTATTTTAATCAATAAGTCTCAAGATAGTAGCATACAAGCCTTCCAAGTTGTGTTTATAGATTTAAAAAGCAAGATGAATGCAAAGCTATCATGGTTTTATATCTTTTATGGGAAATAACTTACTTGCGTTTGTAAAAAAAAAGCCATTTGCAGAGGCTTTTTACTAAAGAGCTAGTTGTTTAAGGCCACAATTTGACATTGTGTCATTTTTTTTTTAATTTTTTCCCCAATCTTTCCTAACTAGCCAGTACCAGTAACTTATGCTCTAAAAGTATTTTCATGTATTATCCTGTAATAAACACAATAAATGAAATATGGTTTCTTACCTTTGTATGCATATCCTTTGGATGGTTCTTAGAGGCACAGTTATTAGTTAGAAGGATATGTGCACTTAAGGCTTTTGTAACAAATTTTGGAAATTTCTATTATTTCATTCTTAATGAGATTGAATATAGTATGTTCTCGTATAATTGGGGTTAGTTGTGTTCATTAGTAAAAATACTAGGTACACCTTTTCTTGTTGATTTATAAGAACTCATAGTAATGGTGTCAGTCTTAAGGCAAATATATGCAAAGTCATCTTTCCTTTCCTCTCTTCTGAGTTTGTAATTTCTCTTTTGATTATTTTAATTTTTTCAGTTTCACTTTTAATTTTTCAAATAAAAATCATTTTATGTGAACACTTAAATTTAAAAAAATATTCAGTTTATTTTTTGAGATTGTAATCGCATTATGCTGCCTTCTCTTTTCTCCTTCCAAACCCTCCCATGTACCCTTCCTTGTTCTCTTTAAAATTCAATGCCTGTTTTTCATTAATTATTGTGATATACATATGTATGTAAACACACACACACACACACATACATATACCTAAATACATGAGTACAACTTGCTCAGTCTGTTTAATGTTACATGTATACATGTTTTCAGGGCTGACTATTTGGTATTGAATAACCAGTTGGTGGGGGCTCTTCCCTGGAGAAGACGAGTTCTCCCACTCTCAGCATTCTTAGTTGCCTGTAGTTCTGTGTGTAGGGTTGAAGCCTCATGGTCTTGCCCCCCACATGAGTATGTCTGTTGTTCTTGTTCAACTCATGTTGAGGCAGTCATGTTGGTGAGACTTCCGCTTCTGACATCCTGGGAGACACGGTCTCACAGCAACCTCTTCGATCCTCTGGTTCTTACAACCTTTCTGACTGCTTTTCCACGATGATCCCTTAAAATTTTTATCCTTAGGTTTTNAATCTGTTATGAACCTGTCATTCTTTAGCTTTTATGCTCCAAGTGTTCTTTCTTATCTAACACTCAGAACTGTTACTGGGGTTTTAAAGAAAAATAATGTACTACTTCAGTAGAACTTATTTGCAGTCACCTAGCCTGGGCTTCCAGTTGGAAGCTTATTGAAGAAACACTTTCCCCTCTTCCTTCAAACGCGCTTTGTGTTAGGTAATAACCCGTTCCTTAGGACACCCAACGAGAGCCAATGGATGGTTTCACTTTTCAAATGGTGATTTTGCCCTAAAGTTTAAGGATGAAAGAACAAGAGTCCGATGGTATTGATACACGACTCACGTAGTTCTGGTTTTGCTTTTTTAATTTTCTTTTATACTTCTTAACAGTAAAGCATGGTGACTTGTTTTGCAGAGTCCTTGCAGCCTTTCCTGGAAGCCTGTAGCAACTCCTTATTTTTTCGTACTTGTTCTGTGCTGCTCCGAACCCCTAAACTTGATCTTCACATCCTAGAAAAGCTCAGTATTATCCTACAGAAGCTTTCAAAAATCAAGTAAGAATGTCTTTTTCTTATGTTTTTAATTGATAATTATATTGTGATCNCTATCAGGGCTGCTTTTTCAATCTTAATCTCAAATCAGTTCAACTTGATTATTACTTTGTTCTAATTTATTATTTCCAGTCTATAGATGTAGAAATTTAAGAATCGTGAGTATTAATGATTATCAGAGCCGACTTATTGGGGCTAGGCAGATGCTCAGGAGGTAAGAGTTGTTACTGCATAAGCATGAGGACCTGAGTTCAAATCCCCAGTAATCACATAAAAAGTGGAGTGTGGCTGCACACACCTGTGAGCCTGACAATGTGGGGGATGGAGACAGGAGGATCACTGGGGCTTGGTGGCCACCAGCATAACTCTAGGTTCAGTAAGAGACCTTGTTTCAAAGGAATAAATTGGAGAATGATTGATAGGATGCCAGACATCCTCCAGACCCACCTGCACACACCCACATGCCCATACTATACCACACACACACACACACACACACACACACACACACGCACGCACACTTTAAAAACACACAGATTTTATAAAAGACTATTAGTCTTTGAATGTATAGTTGTTTCTCAATTGTTTCAGTTCATCTAAGAAAACTTTAAATACCAGAGATAGCATGCAAATCCAAGAGCAAGGTTTTATTTGAGATGTCTAGAGGGGGGTTATTTATATATTAGGGGTTGCCTTTAGTTTTTATGGTACTNGGAACCCAGGGATAACTGCATGGCAGGCATATGCTCTTCCACTAAGAACAAGTTTATTAATCAAGTGATAATATCAGACCAAATCACTGCACACTGATATTTTATATATGACAGATAAAAAAAACAAAGTGATAATAAAAGGGCAGTTTTAAAAATTCCTTATTAATACACTGAAGTATGCTTTTGCAAGACAGGCAAAAGAACGTGTGTGTGTGTCTACATGTGGAAGCCCAAGGTTGATGTTAGGTATCTTCCTCTTCTTTTTTTTTGAGACGGGGTCTCTCACTGAACCTGGAGCTCACTGATTGGCTAGGCTGCAAGGCCAGTGAGCTCCGGGAAACCACCTGTCTTCTACCTCCTTTAATGCTGGGTTATTTGATAATTTCTCTTTGGGCAAATATACCCAGATAAGAAAATAAAGTAGGTGGAGTCCTATTTTACATTTAAGATAGGATTATGATTGAAATGAAATTACTGAATGCCTTCTTCTCTTCCTCTTCTTTTGTTTTGTCTTTGTGAGATAGGCTTTGTCTATGTAGCCCTAGCTGTCCTAGAACTTGATGTGTAGACCAGGCTGTCCTGGAACTCACATCTGCCTGCCTCTGTCTCAGAGTGCGGGGATTAAAGGTGTGCGCCACCACACCAAGCTTAAATGTCTATTAGAGAGAAAGTGGTTGAAAAGTAAGATATCGTCACTTTAGGTCCTTAAGAAAACTGGTTCTGTCCAACTGGGGGAAGGGAGATGCTTGTTCCTAGTCNTTACTCTCTCAGTGAATAAGGTTCAGTTTTCGGGATAGAAACTATTTCCTCTTTGCCTATAATGTTTTTCCACTTCGGGCTTAGATCATAAAACCTACTTTTCCTAGCATCTAAATCCTCTAGTCAGCCATTTTCTCCATTGTTTTAAGAAACAAGTCTCATTTCCTCACATTTGCATAAGTTCTCCCGTTTATAAATTACTAAATAATAACACTATTCTTTTACAGGAGTAATAAGAAGCTCTTTGAAGTTTTTACCATTCACCTGATGCTTCAGGAAATACAGAGGACAACACATCCAGAGCACGCCTTTCTCTGTATTAACCTAAATTCAACTCTGTTCAATCTGGGTTTGACAAAATGTAACTCCCTGGTCTCAAGTACAAGCCATTAGAAAAGAGTATGTGTGTGTGTGTGTGTGTGGTCTGTGTATGTATATATATATATATATATATATGTTCCTTATCTATAAAAGTGTAAAAATCACCAAAGTAAGATTCAACAGAGTAAAGTTATCAACAGCGTCATTTATCATGAAAGATAGCGAGAAAGATTTTTCAGCTATGTAAATGAGACCATAGAAGGTATGGATGTTTAGAATGTTTCAGTTTAAGGTAATAGTAATGTACAAGGTGGCATTTCCGGAACTTAAGGTATTGAGGTTACTTTTTATAAAAATATTTTAGGAGAAGTCTTTCTTGAAATTATGTGATTATTTGGAATATAATTTGTTCTTATGTGGAAATAAACTATGCTATTATTTTTGCCCCTTAATATAGTAGAATCACTTCTTTTGGTAGCAAAATACTTTTTTTTTTTATCTCAGACTTATCAACAGCCTCCTGCCTCTGTCTTCCAAGTGCTAGAATTAAAGGCATGCACCGCCATACCCAGCCAAATGCTTATCTTTTAGTGATCTTTTCTTTGTTTTGTTCTGTTTTGCTTTTACTTACTCTTGTGGTTGTTAGGTGAGTGCATACAGCCCCAGCCCTAGAGTATATATGGTATAGATAGTATTTGTTTTATGAAATCAGGTTTCTATTGTTAAGGATCGTAATGTCTTCTTGATGTTGTTCTCTTAAACAGCACAAAATGGCTGCCTTTATCTCTTATCACTGGTTTTGGTTTGAGGTCTGGTTTGTCATATATTAGAACACTGGCACTGACCTATGTCCAGGTCCATTTATTTGGAACATCTTTTGTTATCTGTCCTACTTTGCTTTCTATTGCTGTGATGAAACCTGACCAAAAGCAACTTGGAAGGAAAGGGCTTACTTTATCTCACAGGTCAAGACTGAGGACAGTCAGTTCAAGGTAGAGGGCAGGGTATGCCAGCCTTACCCTGTAACAGGAACTGAGGGATGCTGGGAGAACCTGGTAGCCAGGTCTGCTTTGATATCTTAAGTAGGCACCTCAGCTGTTTGTCTCAGGTTTGAAACTTAACAGTATATAATTAATTTTTGTCATTTTTATTCCCCAAGACCCTTTCATTCTCTCTCTTCTGTTAAAACCCTTCTTCTTCCCAGCTATCCCCTCTCCCACTTTCACATCTTCTTTCTGTGTGTCCCATTTAATTTAATTGGATTTTCTAATATGAGTGTGGATAGGAGGTTATTCTGGACCATAGGCAATGTATCAGTGGCTACCCTTCTGAAGAAAACGACATCCCCTACCTCCAGCAACCATTAACTGCCAATATCACCCCAGTGAGAGGTGGAGCCTCATGGGTCCCTCTGCCATGATGAAATGATAGGCTTAGTCATAGAGAGGTGTTATGCAGTGGCAGTGAGTTCTTAAGTGCAGAGCTATGTCATATCCAGAGGACATCTTTGTGCTACATAGTCCCTCATCCTCTGGCTCTCAGTGCCTTTCCTCACCCTCTTCTGTACTGTTCCCTGAGTTTTTCCCAGGGGTGGAGATGTCCCTGTAGGGCAGAGCACTCCATCGCCTATTCTTGACACTTTTGCCAGTTGTGTGCTTCTGCATTCACTATCTGTCTCCTGTTGCAATAAGCTTCTCTGACAAAGGCCGAGTGTAGCATTAATTTTAAATGGCACACTGGGTATTAAGAATAATTATGCTTTATAAACTGTATCTCTTTAAAAACTAGTTTCAAAAAATCATTTTAACAATTTGAAGCTTTAAAATGAAGTAATGGCTATTTATAAAAATATCTGAATCAGTAGGGCTGGAAAGATGTCTCCATAGTTAAGAGCACTGGCTGCTCTTCCAGAGAATTCAATTCCCAGCACTCACATGTGACTCACAACAGTCTGTAATTCCAGTTCCAGGGCACCTGCTGCCCTCTTCTGTCCTCTGCAGGCACCAGGCATGCATGTGGTACACAGACATCCATGCAGGTAAAACACCCATACGCATAATGTTTTTAAAAACTCAGAATAATGTCCAAGTAATTTGAAGCCTATGGCTGCAATTTTTCCTGTCTTAAAAATTGAGACATTAACAGAAACCTGCTGTTACTGAATCCAAAGCCTACTTAGAGATTTGTTTTTCTTACATAATTCTAGTCAATCTGGTCAGTTCCAGCAGAAATGTAAGCATCAAAGGAATTAACTCATTTAGGACTTAAAAAGCAATACTTTGTGTTTTAAGGTCTACAGTTGTTTATACAAAAGTCTAAAAGCTCTTCTTGATAAATCCATAGTAGCTGGTTGAGATGAGGTCAAACCAGAAAAATGTCTGTGGCTGTTGTTACTGTTCATTCTAGAAGATAAATATAGGATCACATGCAAGATAGTCCATTGTGTTTTGAGCATTGTCTGGTATCTGACTTCGCATCTATTTCAGACATCAGCACAACACCAGAGCTACATCCTTGTACTTTTCCAGACATAAATGTAAGCAGCCGGGGCAGGAGACTGAGCAAGGATGGACCCTGGTGTCCAGGAGCTGGGACCACAGACTGAGGTGCTGTAGACCTCTCAGGCTCCCACACTGCAGCTGCAGAGCCTCTGCAGCCCCAGTGGTCATGGTAAAGAAAGAGAATGCAGGCTGTCTGGTGCTAGTCTGCTTGGCTACGCTAGAATCTTACGTAGGACCCCTGTAGACCCGCTCTGCACCCTTCTCTGGTGGGAGCCTGACCTGAACTTCCCTACTGGACTTGGCAAACCTCAAAGGACATTCAGACCTTTAACTTTCCCAGTGTGTCCACAGGTCCCAGCCCTGTCAGGTTATCCCTGTAAGAACTGAGTTTGAAGAAGGAAACAAAGAATGAAAACCCACACTGACCTCACCAGCAAGAGCAGACCTTATTTAGTGAGGGGCATCCCAAGACCCAGCAGCACTGTGACTGTATGAGAATGTATGAAAACGGAAGAGAACACTGGTCATGTGGTTTGAGTGGGATTTTTATAGCTAAAGGTAAGTTGGGGAAAGGCAGGGTTTCATTAGGGACCGAATAGGGAAATAAGCTGTTTTTGTTTTGTCTAGATAAGCTTTTTTTTTTTTTTTTTTGAAACTCCAGCAGATGGGATAGGTCTTGCTGTCTTTTTCTGTAACAACTGGAGTCAGCTGCTTTTCTTTTGCAACCTCTGGGAATTGTACAAATAGTCGACTTTCTGGAACTTTGTGCTACTTTCGAGCCTTGGTTTTAAGAAGAGGTGGGAATTTCCCTTTTTTCAGATCAGTCATATATATGTATATGTGTGTATGTTGTTGGTTTTTTACTCTTTTTATCTTTGGGGGGCCTGCCACCCAGCTCTCAAATAAATCACACACTGGAGGCTTATTCTTAATTATAACTGCCTGGCCTTAGCTTGGCTTGTTTCTTGCCAGCTTTCCTTAACTTTAAGTTATCCCATCTATCTTTTACCTCTGGGCTTTTCCCATTCTCTTACTTTTGTAAATCTTACTCTTACTCTGTGGCTTTCTGTGTAGCTGCGTGGCTAGCCCCTGATGCCCTCCTCCTCCTCCTCTGGCTACTTCTTTTCTTTCATCCTCCCAGATTTCTCCTTCTATATATTCTCTCTGCCTGCCAGCCACGCCTGTCCTTTCTCCTGCCTTGCTATTGGCCACTCAGCTCTTTATTAGACCATCAGGTGTTTTAGACAAGCAAAGTAACATAGCTTCACAGAATTAAACAAATGCAACATAAAAGTAACACACCTTAAAATAATATTCTACAACATATGTGTGTGTATTTGTGTGTACACATGCATATACACACAGATAGATGATAGATAGATAGATAGATAGATAGATAGATAGATAAAATAGATAGATTAGATAGATAGATAGATAGATAGATAGATAGATAGGCAGATAGACAGACAGACAGACAGATAAGCATAGGGGCACCATTTCTTTGGATGTTAACTACTTCCTGCTGACAGGGAGAATAGCCATTTTGGGATTCTTGGGTCTGGAGTGACTTTGAGAGGAGCACTGACTATCTTGTCAAGGCTGGTAGACTGGGTGATAGCAGTAAGCAGTCCAGGAGGAATCCCTCTACAAAGTTTAAAAGACAAGGTAAAAATGTCAGAAGGGCTTGAGTAAGGGGAGGGGCCTGGATGGGAGGGAAGCAAGAGCCCATCTGGAGAGGAAACATGCTATTGAGATTTTTGTGCCTGGTTTCTAAGTCTTTGGGCCCGGTCCTGAACTAGTTTTGATTTGTTGGTGTAGAAGCAGCATTGTTCCTCCAAGAGAGTGCATATCCCTCTGTGGACTGCAAGCAGGGGGTCTAACTCTCTGTAGTTTTAGAGCCCCTCAGTGGCCAAAGAGGTAGATCCTGAAGGGTGTCAAGCTGATTAGAAATTTTCTTAAGGCTTTCTCATAGCTGGAGAGACAGGGGTTAATTGATGGAAAGATATCAAGGCCTGCTACCCAGTTCCAAGGCTGAGGAGGGTGCCTAGAGTTGTTGGTAAAGGGGTGACCCCATAGTTGTTTTTGCTTTTATTGGAATAGAGGCCAGCATGGGGAGTGGGGTATCTGGAGGGAGGAGAGAAATGGTCCCTGTCCAGTTACTAGGCAGGCAGATGTAGATGTTTGACCAGCAGATCTAGAACAGCCCTGTGCTGTGGAATAAGGTTGAAGCAGGTTACTGGGAGCAGTTTATCTTTGCAGTTGTGTCATAAGGAAAATGAGTGCCCTGGGGATAANGTGGTGAAAGGTTGTAACCTGACCTGGAGAGANTGGTTAATTGTGGGGTTTTCCTGAATTAGGTGGAAGGTACTGGTGTCAAAGAAAAACCNGTAAGGTGTGGGGGTGTTTAGGAGCCAACAACTGGTAGTGGAATCAGATATGAATGGGGATGATTTGGGTTTTTGGAAAAGATTTAAGTAGCCCTGGAAAATCAGGTCTCTTCTCTTGCCCTCAACGATATTGGGAACCTTGGGTAGATGCAAGGTTGGAAGGCCAGTAAGACACATTTCTGAAGAGCCTCNTGTTATAGATGAGTCTTAAGTGCTCCTTTTGGGGGAAATATAATGAGTATGAGATTGCCTTGCCATGGTGGGAGGTCACTGACAGGGAGGGATGAAGGGAAGTGAGGCCTGTGGACACATAAGGGGACCTGATAAGCTAGGGTTACCTGGGCTTAGAAAGGTCCTTAAAGCAGGTACTGTCTGAGGAGGGTAGTCTTTTATGCTGGAGAAAGTTGATTGATCATGATTTGTTTTCTTGAGTCCTCTAGACCAGTCCAGAAATCTCCCTGCATGTTTCTGAATTCAGAACCAATCCACAGGACACCCTTTAGGTTGTTTAGTATTGTATGTGAGGGGTGCAGAACAGAAAACCACCGAAATGGCCGTTCCATGGTTGGGAAAGGTTTGTATTGTAGAAAAGAGAGAGAACATCTGGAAGAGTCCAGAACAGAGAGAAAAAGAAGGCAGCTGGACATGACCAGGGCTATCTGCAAGATAAGGGAGAGTATGAGGATAGTGGGGGTAAGGGGAAAACCTTATGTTATAGAGAGTGGGTGCATGAGCTGGCCTTCTGGAGCCCATTACCTATGGTAGGAATCCTTGCTCACCCTTGATGCAGGGAGGAGGGGCTTGGTCCTGCCTCAGCTGAATGTACCAGGCTTTGCTGTCCCCTCATGGGAGGCTTTACCCTTTTGGAGGAGGGGATAGGGGAGTGGGCAGGGGGAGCAGAAGGCAGGTCAGGGGAGCTAGAGGAAGGATGAGGGGGGGGATCTGTGGTTGGTATATAAAAATGAATAAAAAATTTTAAACAAAAATAAAAATTATGAGTGAAGTTCGCTGTTAAAAAAGAGAATGGGGATCTAGAACAGCCTTAGGGTTAGCGTAGTACAGGAGGAATGGCAAGGGGAGAAGGGCCAGGAGGCTAGCATGGGGCTTGGAAATATATGATGAATACTTGTGAATAGAGACTGTGAGAGCCTGGAGGCCAGCATGGGCTTTGATTGCAACCACAGGTATATGTCAGTGGAGACCCATAAGTCCCTTCTGCCAGAGACAAGGGAAATGACTCCTTTTGGCAGAAGGGAACCATTTCACAAGTTCCTGAGGAAAGCTGGCTTTTATCTAACTACCAGAAGTCCTTCTGTAGTCTTGCTTGAGTTGGGCCTAGACTCAACTTTGGACCAAGTCAGTGGNCCTGCTCTTTTTGGGGGGTGTGGAGGGGTACCCTTGGACCTGACAGGTATATATGCAAATTCAGAGATGTCAGTAGAGTGAAATGAAAACCCAGAGGTGAAGTAAGCCAAGCAGGAAGAAGTATGGGAAATGCCTAGTTGGCTTTCTGGGAGAGGCAGAGGCCAAAGGAATCAGCAAACTGGAGATAGAGGGATTATGTTCCTTTAAAAGTTGTGTTGTCCGAGAGATAGTTTGATTTAGGTAGTTTGGGGAAGTGTGAGTCTGAGGAGATAGGTGCTGTGGTGAGGGGGGAGGGAGGTGTTCTAGGTGACCCAGCATTTGTGAGCTGAGCGAAGGGTAAATAGCGAGAACAGTAACTTCCTAACAGCAGCTAACAGCCTCCAGATNGATGCAGCTAGGGTGATATTTTCAGTCAGATTCNGTTCTCTGGGAACTGCTTTGCTAACACCATAGGAAGCATCAGGTTTTTAATTATTATTATGAAAGTTAGTGTGAGGGTCATCATGACCCTCATCTCCAGATGTCAACCACTGAATTTGTATCGTCTGTGGCCCTTCAGCTACTAGGTTTATTTGTCCCTTTAGGATTTAGTGAGGAGGGAGGAGTGGTGTGAAAGAGTGATAAAAAGGAAATAAAGAGTCACCGTGACAAATTCCATTTGATTTGGGAGGGGGTTGAAGGAGAGGAAAGTGCCTTGTAACTAGAGGATGTCAATGGCATCCAGAAGTTCGTCAGATGTTGTAACTGGCCAGGGTGTCTGCCAGAGATCTTGTTGGACTGCATCAAAAACGATCATAGTTGGAGGGGGAGAGACTACCAAAGAAGTTTCCTCTGGACAGGAGAAACTCTGGAGACTCACAAAGAAGTTGGGCCTGTAGGATATAATTATAGAGGAGTGGGGCAACTTGAGTTTAGACATACAGATTCATGTGGGGAGTCCTTGGAGTTTTGCTGCTGTGTGGGTAGTATGACTTTGAATGGCCCTTTCCATTTTTGTTATAGGGTATTTGGTATTATGTGGANCATTGAGATTTACCCATTGTCCAGCCTCAAGATGGAAGGTTAGGTAGGGAGTATTGGAGTTTTTGGTCTACTTAGGTCTAGAGGATTTNTTGGAGGTGTTGGAGGAGAGGAAAGTGGAGTGAGGGTGGGGTTAAGTGTTGANGGGAAGGAACTGGCATTCCTGGGGTTATGAGGGGNCTGCCATATGAAAGTTAAAAGGTGTTCAGGCTTAAGGGCTTATGTGGGAGGGAAGGGACCTTCAGAAGGACCAGTGGAAGGAGTCTGATCAGTCTCCTGTGGATGTCTGTGCAAGCCTATGGATGATTTGGTTAGGGTCTCTTACTCATGTGTTCTACTTTGCCAGAGGATTGGAGATGGCATGGGANTTGTAGGTCATTTTTGATGTTAAAGAANGTGGTTAGAAATTGTGAGATTTAGGAGGTAAATTTAGGGCCACTGTCTGATTGTAGAGAAGAAGGGGGGCCAAATCTTGGTATCAAATCTGTGATGAGGACTTGGGCAACTGTGGTTTTCTGTAATGGTCTCTGACTGTTGCAAAGAAAAGCTTCATTGATGAAGGGTGAAGACTACACTTGTCTGTAGACATGAGGACAAATGTTTATAGATTGTTGTTAGGGATTGTGCTCGTTCAATAAATTATTGGTTATAGATTTTCCTTTAGTAACCATGGTTTCAACTAGCACTGAGTAGTTGGCTAGATTTGCAGTACCATGCACAGTCTTTCTCTTGTTGACTGGACCTTAAGTCCAATTAGAGAGTTGTTGGTTACTGCCAAGTGTGCATGTCACTACTGAATCCTTAGGGTTATCGTGTCATGCTGGTTATTGATGTAGTTCATAGGCATCATTGCTGNGTAGGACTGTGGGTTGCCTCCCTGTTTTGGAAGTTTGCGTGGTACCTGCTAGTATCATGAAAGCTAGTCCTTAGGCATGGGGCTTTCAGGTCAGGGGTCTTTTCAGCAANCAGGACTTACCTTCTACCTCTTGGGAATAACCAAGAGCAACAGCAAGAGGCTGTATGTTTTGGTAGTCTCTTGGACAGTNCTGGCCAACAACTCAAAAGAAGGCTTCTTATGCCGGTATATTTTTTAAGGTGGTCTTTGACTCTTGGAGGGAGCATCATCAGCCCAGAAGAGAAAAGCTCATTAAAACAATATATGTGTATTTTATACACAAAATTATGTATATAATAGGTTGGAGTTTTTGGGTTTTTTGTTTGTTTTTTTGGTAAACAGTTAATAGTATGGCTCACTGTGGCTTTTTCAGACATCCGTAATGTTATTCTACCTCCCTGTTTCTTCCGTATTTACCTCTCTCAACCTTCTCTAAAGAGCCCACTTTCCACATTTTCCCTAGCAGATCACTTGTCTCCTGCTAGTCCCCCCTCCCCACTCCCTGGTACCTTCCTTCCACCCTCTTCTGTTTACCGTCCTTCCTTCCCTAAGGACCCCTCCCCCTTTTCTCATTTCCCTGATCAGATCACTGGTACCCTGCTGTTCCTCTCTATTGCTCCCCAACGCCCCCTATCCTGGCAATGGTTCCATTTTACTTTCCCGGTTTCTGTAGTTACTACAGGCTATGTACTCACATCTAAAGATTTGGAGCTAGGAGCCTACAATGAGAGGGAACATGNGATGTTTGATGTTTGTCTTTCTGGGTCTGCATTGCCTCACTCAATATGATCTTTTCTGGTGCCATCCATTTACCTACAAAACTCATATTAATTGTTCTTCTTTACAGCTAAATAGTATTCATAGTTTATATTTACCACATTTTCATTATCCATTGATGGGTTGTGGACATTTAGGTTGTTTCTATTTCCTAGATATTGTGAATAAGCAGCAAATGAACATGGCTGAGCACGTATCTGTGGAGTAGGCTGTCAAGTTCTTTGAGCATATGTCAAGGAGTGGTATAGCTGGGCCATATGGTAGATTTATTTTTAGCTTTTTGAGAATTCTCCACACTGAGTTCCATAGTGGCTGCTGGGAACAGAGGGGCTGTTGCCCATTGTGTAGGCCTGAGTGGGCTAGAGACAGTTTTCTACTTGAAGCATCCCTCAAGGTCAGAAATATCACTGGAACAAAGTTCCTGAGAGCATCTCAGGTGTCCCTGAGGGAACTATCCAGTAGGATGAAAGACCTCATCCCAGGTCTGAAATGAAGTCCCAGGGTGCCACTAGGAGATCAACAAGCTCTCACCTACTTCTCTGTTCAGCAAGGAGAATGGCCAGTGTTGGGAG
>LZPO01075884.1:370971-396375 GCA_001675575.1 Neotoma lepida
TTGTCCATCTCCGTCGTTGTGGATTCTTCCTCTGTAACTGTAGGCCAAATAAACACTCCCTTCTCCAAGTTCCCTATTGTATCCCAGCATCAAAAAGTAGCCAGTCACCTTGAATAGTCAACTGTTTCAGCTGGGAGCCAGCATGGCTGTCAGCTTCACCTATAAATAGTGTGAACTCAAAACACTGCTTAAACTGGGCAGTGGTGATGCCCGCCTTTAATCCCAGCACTCAGGAGACAGAGGCAGATGGATCTCTGTGAGTTTGAGGCCAGCCTGGTCTACAGAGCTAGTTCTAGGACAGCCAGGGCTACATAAAGAAACCCTGTCTTTAAAAAACAACAAACAAACAACCCAAAACAACAACAACAAAAACCCAACTCTCCCTGGTTTTTGGACCCAACTTGTCTTGCTTGTGAAGCAGAAGCCAGGGTACNCAGTTACCCTGATTGTCAATGTTGAGGAGAACAAGGGACACAAAGGCACTTCCGAATGCATAAATGACCATCCTGATAGAAGACAGCAAGTCTATGAGGTAAATAAAGTGCTGGCATGTAAGGAGCACAAGCTGAGGCAAAACAGAGACCAGAGGAGCGGTTTTCAACCTGTGCGTCGTGACTCGGGGATCACCACAACATGAGGAACTGTATTAAAGGGTTGCAGCATTAGGAAGAATTGAGAACAAACCAGGAGATCTTCAGCTTTGCTTTTGCATTGCTTCTTAGTGGTAGCCACAGCAGGTTGCGTGCAGGGCCTTGTGAGAAAACTCCACCTGAAAAGCCTGAGGAAGTCAAGGCCGGATCCATGGTGAGTGAAGGTCTGAGCTGAAGAGCCGAGTAAACATAGTGGGGCTGCCAGGGCAGGACCCTTTTCAGCAAGTATGTGTCCTGTCAGGTAGAACTCACTGGTGGCTGCCACTGGCATCTCTAAGCCAAGACAGGCCATTATCCTTGTGTTTTCTTTCCAGGACCAGTCAGCTGTGGGTCTGCACATGCCACCCCAGAAGTGGCAGTTGCCCCAACCTGGCATCCAGCCTCCTCCTGCTCTGTCTCATTGCTGCTGCAGTTTTCCCATCCATCAGAAGAACNCATACGCCCTTCGGAGTTGCTGATCATAGCATTGTTAGTATAGACTGCTACAGGGGACAGAGGCTGGGAGATGCTAAGAGACCGTATTGCTCATATTGCTCATGAGTATTTCCCTCCCAGGGAAAGTGGAAGGGAGCCTTTCTTTCAGTTTGGGCCATGAAGATGCACTTGTGTAGGAACAAAGAACACATCAAGGGCCAGTTATTGTTTTGGAGTCAAGCTAACAAATATAGATTATCATTTAAAAGTCACTCCAAAAAGTGTTCCATTTGGCTTTGACTCTGACATAAGCCTTACATATGAAAAGAAAAGACCAAAAACACTGGAGTGTGTCAAGTAGTTTTCTCTATTTGCGTGTGTTCTGTCTGCCAACTTAATAATTAAAGCCAACTTCTGCCTTCAGGAAGTCCAAACAATTGTCCAGGGCATTTGTATATANGACTATCTTGCTTTCCTGTAGGAAGGGCTCTCTTAGAGAACACAGCCAGCATTACCATCTGCCCATGCTCACCCCGCACTGAGCAGAGTCCTGAGATCATTCAGGAAGCATTTTATTTGTGCTCAGTGGCCAGCGACAGGATGCACTCTGGTACTAAAGCACATGCACTTCCAGAAGAATTCTTGGATTGCAGCTGCAATGATCAGCCATCCTCAGCNCATTAGGGTGAGCTGTACATTGCAGGTGGCAGTGTGTAAAGATGGGGGTGGGATCTGGGCCCTTCTANTCATAGCCCTGTGATTTCTGATACAAGGAAAATAAGCTCTTGAGTCCTGCCAGTGAGCTGGACCTGCTGTGAAGGACCATTCTAGGGAAGAACATTCCCGGAAGTCCATACCTTCCAGCCTGAATATTGGAACAAATTCAAGATCAAATGATGTGAATCTGCAGAGATAGCTCAATAGGACAGTGGCATCAGGGGTATAACTAGGTAAGAAGCTGCCCGAAGTTCCGCTAGTCATTCCCTCCGAGGCAAGCTACTCCCTGCTGGAGTATTGGTCCACCTCTCTCTGAGTCCAGCCTCACCACCCACCTTCATACCCGCCTCACATGGCCTGGGGGTTCTTTTTTCTTTTTTCTTTCTTTTTTTCCCCCCCAAGACAGGGTTTCTATATAGTCCTGGCTGTCCTGGAACTCACTATGCAAACAAGGCTGGCCTCGAACTCAGAGATCCACCTGCCTCTGCCTCCAGAATGCTGTGATTAAAGGCATGTGCCACCATGCCCAGCTTGACCCCTGGGTTCTTTTAGTGAGAGCCCTAGCAAAGAGTGGAACAAGTAGCAATGCAGTAGGTTTCTTAAATCCCTGCTTCCTGCTGTGGGCTTGAAATAAGTGGAGGGATAATATAAGTAAGCCCTGTAACCCTGCCCCTGCCCCCACTGCTCTTAGATACCCCGCAATCACCGGAAAGGTGAGGAAATCATGCCTCAACCTAAAAACACCTCAGAGATTCAGATTTGAGACTCGGGTCTCCCACTTGGACGTCTTGACAATAAATCTTCTCTTTTGCAAAACTGGTTTTAGTGGTTGGCATACTATATACCAGACAAAATGGACCTGGTTTCATAGCAGAGTCCTCTCAGCTGCATCCCTGCTGTGGCTGGAATAGGAATTGTCCTCAGTGCTCAGTTCTCAGCTGGTAGTGCTATTTGGGGAGGTGACAGAGCTTTAGAAGCTGGGGTCTAACTTGGGGAAGTAGGTCACTGAGGGAGATGGGCTGTCCTTAAAGTTATATACCTGGCCTCTGTCTCTGTCTTGCACTGTTTCCAATCTGCATAAGGAGAGTGGCCTCTGCCATACATTCCTGGCTCTGTGATGCTCTGTGCACACACATAAGCAGCTATGCACTGAGCCCTTTGGAATGCTGGGCCAGAATAAGTTCTTCTTCTTCAGTTACTTATGTTGGATACTTTAGCAATGATAACGATGACTGAGACAATCCACAGAGGGCAGCAGCTTCTCCAGGGCTTCCACTCTACTGGTCTCTCCTTCAGGGATCTAGCACCTCTTGCAGCCTCCTGTGGCTCTCTGAACTCCAGCCACACCTGAGGACCTAGCCTGGTCCTGTCTGGTTGTGCTGCCTATGTTCTGTGGGACCATGATAGATTTAGTACAGCCTCACTCTGTTCCAGCAACCTCCTCCTTTTCCAATGGTCAGAGAGGAGGAGGCCCCACCTGCACTGTGCAGGGCTAGCCAGCACCCCTTTACTCCCTCAGCACTGATTTTGCTNTGAGATGGAATTGAGGATTATCATGATTGTGTGGCTCTGAGCTCACTTTAGCTTTTTCCTTTTCATGTTTGAGAAGCTGCNCCCATCCACCCTTCATGGTTTGTATTTTTGTGTGTTTCTTCACTGTGCTTTGTTCAGCCGTGAAACAGTCGTGTACTTTTCTCACTCTTAGCTGCCTGTCCCTCTCCTTCCTGGGGAAGGCAGCTGCCTGACAGACACCATAGTTTAACATCAGTTCCGGTAGAAGGAGCCTTTGTGCTTGATTTCTGTCCCCAGCAAGGTGGTCCTAGTTAACTACTTGAGAAAATGTACAGTCAGCCTAGTGTGGTGGCACACACCTTTGATTCCAGCACTCGGGAGGCAGAGACAGGCAGATCTCTGTGAGTTCGAGGCCAGCCTAGTCTCCACTGTGAGTTGCAGGCCAGCTATGGCTACATAGTGAGACCCTGTCTCAAAAATATACAAACCAACAAAGAATACTTTTAGAGTTAAAGNTATCAATATTTAAGAAGTGAAATAAGAAGTGTAAGGGTTAGAAGAATGGAGATAGCAGGGATGTTGGAGAGGCTGTACATAGAGAGCAAGACAGTCACAGAAGTCTGTGTGTGAGACACAAAATCAGCAACTGAGCAATTCNAGTATTAAAGTATAAAAACTTCCAAGTATTATACAGAAAATTAAATGTGCACTTAAGATGACATTGAAGGCATGTTGAGAGTCAGTACCACTTCCTTGTTGGGATGATGTGCTTTCCCCTCACATTCCATTGTCTTTTTATCATCTCTAGGTGGCAGTGATGGCTACCAGTCCTAGTGACCCAAGCCACTTAAGACCACTTCCTGTCAGAATGTTCTAGTCTGAGTCCCTTGCCTTCAATTATAGACTTGTCTCTGAAAATTTGGGCCTCATATCTAAAGCTTTCTGTGACTGAGTCTCTAAAGGGGTCAGTCCCACCCATCTGTGTTTGCCTCTGTCTCTCTGGGAGGTCTCTTCCTAGTCAGCCTTNAGGAGACTGAAGGAAATTTGTCATGGCCTGTTTCAGGATCCCTGAGTTCGTCTGGGCAGTGGCTGGAGTATATATATGGCCTTGTCTGGCTGTTCTTTCCAGGGCCTGCTCTGAGAATCCAAACTCTGCCCCTACACCACATCCTTCTCTGCTCCAGCGGTCTCTCCTCTGTATCCACCCCCAGTTAGAGTCTCTATGGCACAAACTGTCTCTCTGCCTGTCCAGGTGACAAGCTGTCCTCAGCCTGGCAGGGATTGGAGCATCATGGTACACTGGACACTGGCCTTCTTGCTTCATCGTGGAGGAAAACCTGGGTTCATTTCTCTTGTCTTTGCTCTTTCTTTATCAGAGTAAGCGCTACTGCTTTTTATAGTCTAACTCCTGTCCTTCATATGGTGGTACAGAAGCAGGTATCAATCTGCCATATTACCAAGAAATGATAAATGCTAATGATCATTTTTCAGTTATTTACCTTAAAGTAAGGTCCTATATGCTCCATTTGTCATGGAAATGTAATGGAGTATATATAACTATTAGCTAGTCCTCTGGGTTTGGATGACTCAGCATAAGCAATTTTGAACAAGGAATACATGTTAAAAGTGTCTGTTATGTTTATAGCAATGTAATTTATAGCTATAAAAATTCCCAAGAACCTGCTGCATATCTAAAGCTTAATAATCCATATTACTTGAACATTAGCATAATAAAATGACCATTGGCTGGATACATGGAGACAGCTAAATGAAACTGTGTCAAATGACTATAAGCAAACCTACAATGTTGTACACTTACTTCAAATCCAATAGCTACTTAAAAGGCTGAGTAGAAANTTTTCAGTAAAACATCCTCATTAATAAGGTCTTTCACACAAAAGGTGCCAGGTGCAGGGACTGAACATTAGTTAGTGGCCTGGTAGCCATTTGGGGGCTGGCTTCCTGCCTAGGGGAGGTTGGGAGCAAAACTGCAAATCTGGTCACTGTCTCTGAGTCTGGGAGCTTGCATTCAGCTGGGGTTGGGGGCGGGGGACACTTAGCAGAAGTTAGGTGTAATTTGTTTCTGCTGCAGATCCATGCAATCTCTAAGGAGTGTGTTTTGACAAAGGGTCAGAGCTGGGAGCAGTGTGGACAAAGGCTTCAGGTAGACTGGGGAGCTTCAGAGAACACAACACATTTCCTGCAGGTATCTGGGTTGTGAGGTCTGGCACTGTGTACCAGGTCCAGGTCCACACAGCTGCAATGCTCAAGACCCCCAAACCCTACAGCCATACCTGCAACTACAATTCCTCAGGGGTCAGAACAGAACCACTATCCATTATATTGATAATTCCCCTCCCCCAAATACAGAGCAATAGCAATGGGGTGTGATCATCCAAGTAAGACCCTCGTAACCTTGAGGCCATGAGATGTTAAGGTATCAGGTGGGAGTGGAGCCGACACCTGCCTCCTTCATCCCTGGGCCTGTGTGCCTCTAGGTATCATCAGACTTCATACAGCAATATCTGAAGACCAGGACTTCCTAGACTCATCCATGCCCAACGAGCTACCCTGCCAGTGAGAGCACAGGCCTGTCTTGCTTGTGTTAAGTTCCCCTTCCTGAAGAAGTACCACAGAAACTACTGATAAAGATACATCCAACACACAGTGCCACTGAAGATGAGGTCTCTGTAATTGTGCAGGCCAGGGCCACACAACACTGTAGGGAGTTGTCTCAACCCTTTCCAGATACCATAGCTTTAGGTATAAAAGTCAATGGCAGCTGGAAGATGTAACCACATTTGTTTGATGTACCGCAACTTTGAAGGACTCTTTTATCCATGTTGTACACTGAATTTTGAGTTGCAAATGAACTGTAGGATGTTTGGTTTGTTCTTAGAGGTCAGGTTAGTTCACAGCAGTTGTCTCTGGCATTTGGAAAATGGATTTAAAGACAGAAGTAATCTCTGTGGCATGAGGGAGCCATGAACCTCTCATACCATGGTCTAGGGCCTGCAGGGCATGGAGACAGAGTCTTCTGTGAAAGGGCTGCAACTTCCCCACTGGGAAGTGACAGAATCTGTGTGCCAGAGTCCAGCCAACCTCCTCTTCCCTCCTATCCCACACCGAGACTAATTCTCCTAGTGATGATCGCAGCAAGTCTTACAATAATCTTTGTTAACGAAAACCTACTTAGAAAACTTTGCAGTAAGCTCATTAGTTTCCATAGCCTGAAAGAACAGCTAATAATGCTGTGACTGCAGTGCACATTTATTGAACATCACGTGCTAGGGGAAGTGCTTTGTATTGATTACTTGATTTACACAACAATCCCCAAAAGAAATGTATTATTATCACCCCATATATAGAGAAGAACCTGAGAAGCGGCTTGCCATTGCTGTTCAGAAGAGGAACATGGTCCCTAATCAAAAGGTAAGCTGTGCCAGTGATGCCGAGGAGAAAGATGCATACAGGAACACCAGCAGCCCGTGTCCTTGGAAATGTGAGATGTTTCTAGGATGTGTGATGTGCATGTTTGAGGTGACTGTCAGGCTTATAGGTTTAGCCCTCACTTCCCATTTTCACCTTATTGTCTCCACACTGGGATTTTAAAATTAAGCTCCTGCTAAGGGAAACAAAATTTTCTGATATCTGGACACCTGACAGGTTTTGTTCCCTTACAGTGAGCTTTTCTCCAACTCTTCTGACACCAACAAGATGCCTAACAACTCAGCTGCTGCTGTTCAGTGTTTGTGGCTGATTAAAACGTCGTCTTACTCCTCATGCTCTTTGTTGTTTGTTTCTTCCTTGCACACTGGGGTAGTCTCCTTTCTTACTCTTACCTCTGGGTTTGGCCACTTGATTTGCTTTGCCAGTGGGATGAGCCAGAAATGACAGGGAAGCAGTTTTGAGCCCAGCTTTTCCCATGGCCTCCATCCTGCCCCTTGTCTCCAGTTGGTTTATGGAGGAGGATGAGGGATGATGGAGCAGAACTGCCCTTTTCAAGGTTTCCCAGCAAGCAGAAGCCTAAGCACAGCTCAGGCCAGTTGACCCCACTAGTCCTTACTGATCCCCAAGCCAGACGGAGAAACGACTGTGCTCTAAGACACTGTATTTGGTAGTAACACAGTCATAGCAGCTAACACATTGTTTATAACTAATGGTGGCAACATGGAAAACAGTGTCCCATAGTGTTTTTTATGTGTTCCTCATATATGCCTGTCCCGTTAGTGAACACCTTCCTGCTGTAACATTTATATACTTTATTTATGGATGGCCACAACCCCGTAATCTCTCATCACACACAATACAATGACCAGGAACACAGCAGTCAGGCCTTCTCCACTCACACTGCACCACTCAATAAGAGTTCACAGGGTACCAGTCTGTGTCTTTTTATTAACGTGTTTATTGATCTTATAAAAATATAATAAGTTATATAAACAGAATTACATAAAATATTCACAATTACGACTTCACCGGCTGAGGGCCTCAGACCTAGCCTGGGTGTTTACTAAGTACCTTTAAGTACTGAAAAATAATGAGTCTCCAGACAAAAATGGCAGCGTGGAGTTCCAGCATTGGTCAGTGAGAATCGTTACAGTCTTGTTGGTTCTGATTTCTACAGCATGGGCAAAGCTCATTGAAGAAAACCCTTCCTGGATTTATTGCCAAATAAAGTAAATGACAAGGGACTAGCTCCCCTAACTCAGCAAGCTGGGAGTCAATGAAACACCTTGGATGCTGGCTGCCCTCAGGCCTTGAAATCTAATAGTGTGAACTGAGGCCAGCCCACACTGCCAACTGCAGCTGCCCATTCTCCACCAGAAGGACAGCTGGGAGGAGAGGAGCCTGCTGTCCTAGACCTGCTCACTCATCACTGATGACATTTACAGTCTAATTAAGGGGAAGCTCAACATCATTATTGAAGACCAGGGGTAAGGGGCACTGCAGGATCTCGAAGAGGAATTAAAAGGATAATTAAACAGACTATTTAACTTGCAGGATACAGCAAATACCATCTTAAAAAAAAAAAGCCAGCACAAACGGATACAGTAAAATGATCATATTAAATATTCAGGACCTAACTATGGTCCTCTCACAGTCTGTTCTACATTCGATGGTGGGAAATTGCTTGATGGTTTTAAATATACCACCTATTCCCACCCCAAAAGCATTTGTTCAGTCCTATGACTTTAAACAAACAAACAAACAAAAAGCCAACCCACAGCATTCTAAACCAGAGGCTTTATTGTAATTTAACGATTACTACAGTCAGCGCTTCAGGAGGGAGCCCAGCAGCCAGCTGGGCATTAACCCCCTGGNGGGAAAGCTCCCATGGCTTCCCATTTCTTGGCAGTTAGAGGTGAAGTAAGAGAATCTACCAAGAACAATGCCTGTTTATAAGTTTTGTCTCTGTAAATGCTCTGTCCTACAATTGCCCTTACCCTTGAACACCAGATATGAGTTTCCCTTATACTCTCATTTTGTGTGGCCGCCCTCACTGTATTTACCCCAGGGAGGCTCCGTTGACCTCTCCTGTCCTGCCTCCATTATCTTTTGCTCACCTGAGCCTTAACTTTCCTGACTACAGACATGAAGACCAAGCTCTCATTTGCAGGAGAAGCTCAGTCTTGGGAGGAGAAGGATGACTCCACCAGGGCCAGGACTCCAGGCCCCAGGTCTGTACTGCACCTCACTGGCTCAGGATGCTGTGGTTGAACTCGGCACAAGCCTCATGAACGAATTTTGGCTACTCCTGAAGTCTACAATCAGGCATGGACAAACTCTTAGGAGGTCACCATTTCCCTTTCTAGAGAGAACACACACCTGTTTGAAGTAAAAACAGCCTGACACACTGTAACTGCTTGTGTCTGTGAGTGATACTACAGGCCAAATCTGCCCACACTTCTGTTTGGCTGGGCAGATATGCCTTGTGTGTCAGTGACATACCCCAAGTTGTTCTGGTAATGACTGCAAGGCTTATATCATTGTGGGCAACTTCAAACACAGGTCAAGTTACCACTGAAACCGTAGAGCATGCCAACAAACTGCTCATTCTGAAGCAATGCAGGAAGTGGGATGACTGTACTTTGTAGCCATTTTACTAAAACATTCAAGCTATTTCCTTCATAAGGATGCCCCCATTTTTCAACTCCACGAGAAGCCATCACCCTTCTTAGAACTTTCNCTACATTTTCTTGGCATCCCTTCATTTAGCTTACTTGATGTGCTGGTGACATGGTCTGTAGCATACCCTCTGTCTCCCACCAAGGGCTTCCTTAAAGATAGGATCCGATTCTTCACCTGTGTCATCCCCACATGTTCATTTGAGTGCTCAACAGGCTCCTTAGGTCAGCCTAAGGAATACGGCGATCCACCAGGAAAAGCCTTGAGTTTTGGCAGTCCGATGGCGTCACTCTCAGCTGCATTGGCCTCATTGGATCCCCAGCTGGTCCCAGGGAGGACAGTCCAAGGCACACTCCTCAGGATGCAGCTGGGGGTGGGGAGGCAGGTGGCACAACCCCGGCCCACTCGAGTATGTCTGCGCACAAGGACTCCACAGCATCTAGCCGCTCGATCTGCACCAGCTTTGTGAGCAGTTCCGGGATGCTGTAGCCCGCGGTGCTGATGCGGTCAAAGAGTTGCATGCCATCAGTCATGCCCCCAATCTCATCCCTCTTCAGTCCAAAGCTCTCGGCAAGGTGGCGCCACGTTTTCACCACCGCTTTCTCGGAGTTGTACGTGGAGCTGAGCATTCGGCTTGTCTTCTCAAGGCAATCAAACGGCAACTCTGTGGGGCTGAGACCTAGGAGAGGGACGGTAACAGTTACATGTCACAAACTGAAGTCAAGGGGAGCTCTGTATTAAACACCTACCAAGTGTTTAAGAGGAATTAACATAAGTTCTAAATAGTCTCTTCCAGAAAATAGTAAAGAAGGAAATATGTCCCAATCTGATGCCAAAACCAATATCTTGAACAAAATATTAACAAATAGAGTTCAACAATAGAACAAAGAATTATGTACTATGATAAGTGACATTTATCTAAGGGTGTAATTCTGGTTCCAGTATTTAAAAATTAGTGTGACTTTTATAAAATTCCAGAGCATTGTACTTAGTGGTGAGAGCTCAGCATTTCCTTAGGATCAGGAGGACCTGGGCTCTGTTCTCAGTGCTCATAGTTGACATCGTGCCAAAGCAGTGAAGCCAGACAAGAGAAGAAAGAGTACACACAGGCTAGAAAGGAAGGAATAAGACTGTCCTTGTTTGCAGATATGATTGCCTATGTGGAAATTTCCAAGGATACTCAAAAACTCCCACGACACTGACATACACAGCAACCCGGATGACTCTCTACTGAATTATAGTATGTGAGACCAGCTAATCACTGAGTGGGTACTGTATGACTCAACTTACAATAATATTNACAAATGTGTACCTTACACATATGAGTGTTTTGCCTACAGATATGTTTGTGCACCATGTGCNTGCAGTGTCCACAGAGGCCAGAAGAGGGTGTCGGATCTTCTGGAAATGGAGTTGCAGATAGCTGTAAGCTGCCATGTAGGTGCTGGGAATCGAATCCCAGTTCTCTGGAAGAGCAGCCCGTGCTCTTAACCACTGAGCCCTCTCTCCAGCCCCCAATTTGACTTTTATAATAGTCTTGAAATGACAACATTACAGCAATAGAGAACAGATTAGTGGTTGACAGGGCTGCAGGTGTGGGTTTGGGGAGCAGGAGAGGCAGAAGCAGGCGGATCTCTATGAGTTCAAGGCAAGTCTGGTCTACAAAGTGAGTTCTAGGAAAGCCAGGGCTGTTACACAGAGGAATTCTGTCTGGGTGGTGGTGGTGGATATACCACAGTGAAAACCTTTAAAAGAACTGGAGGACTTTGGTGTCTGGGGTTCACCCCATACTAACCACATTGGGATCTTGAGGAAGGCGGGTGGGTGGATAGGCAGAGGTGGTGAGTATTAAGGTCTTCATGTGATTCTAATGGTCTTGGGAGCCAAGCCATGTTGGCCTGAAGGACTCAGCCTTGGCTGTGTCTTGTTACTGTGGCATTAGGAAGCATACACGCCTGGGCTGTCAAGGAGCACCTGAGGGCACAGGCTTGAAGCTTCCACCCCGCAGGACCCACTGGAGGGCTCTTCTTATGGTTGAAGCTCTAAATTAATTTGAAAGCCACAGTCCCTTGGGTTTGGTCTTTCAAAGCCAAGACATTCTTTGGAACAGAGAAGAGCTTTGGGGGTGCTGGAATGTAACTCTCAGACCATATTCTTCTGGGCAGCCAGCAGCACCCACCATGCCAAGCTTGATCAAGCAGGCTGACCAGGCATGTACTTCTGGAACCATGCCATGTTCCTGAAGGCAGCCAAGAAGAATTCTTGGCCCTGGAATTCCTGCTCAGTGGTTACTTCTGGCTAAACAGAGCATNTAACCAGCTTGCCCCAGCTCAGGGCCTGTACTTCTCCCACATGGGACATGAGTGANAGGCAGCNTGTGGCTCTCCTCAGTCCCACAGTTCAACCAGACCAGGGGTGTGTGGAGGGATGCCAGCAAGGCAGGAGGCAGGAAAGTCCCCTGACATAGCAGCGAGGGGTTTATTTCCAGGGTGAATAGAAGTTAATTTAGGGGCTGGATTTTGTAGCATCTATTACAGACTAGAATGTTTATGGGTTTTTTTGTTGTTGTTTTGTTTTGTTTTTGTTTTTCGAGGCAGGGTTTCTCTGTGTTGCTTTGGCACCTTTCCTGGAACTCACTCGGTAGCCCAACCTGGCCTCGAGGTCACAGAAATCCACCTGCCTCTGCCTCCGGAGTGCTGGGATTAAAGGCGTGCGCCATCACCACCCGGCATGTTTATGGTTCTTATCCTGTTGCTTCTTACCTGCCCATTGCAGGCAGTCTGACCTTGCTGCTCATGTAGCTGCTCTAGAAGGAGGGGAGAGCCCTCCAACCCTCCAAGGCCCATTCAGTGTGCCTTGTGAAATAGCCATACCCTGCATGATGATGTTTCTGTCAATGACAGAAAAGGCTCGCTCTGTAGTATACCTACTGATGCCCCACCCATCTTAGTTTGTGATTGTATATTCTATATTGACACAAAGACAAAATCTCATACCCATGTTTTTCTCAGAATGTGTCCCCATTNCACTGACTACTGAATGTCATTANACATTTCCCTGACAATACTGATGTGGACACAAGCACAGAAATTATGGGGCCCCATCACTCTGTCCCCATGTGGCACTGCACCAGCATGTATACGGGAGTCTCTTGTCCTGTGAGGGAAGCACTANGGAGTACTTCAGCCTAAGCCAGGAACCAGATTCCCTTTCCCTCCACATCAGAAGTCAGTTCACTTGGCCATTCTGATGGGGGCCTGACAACCCCCATTAAATGTGGATGACGGTCCTCAATTCTTCACACAGGAGCCTGGCATTGGGGGGTTATCTCAGGGAAGTGCGCCCCGTTTTTTGTTTGTTTAAGACAGTCTCACTGTGTAGCCCCGGCAGGCCTGGAGCTTGCTATGTAGACNAGGCTGGCCTCAAATTCACAGANATCTGCCTGCCTCTGCCTCTNNAGTGCTGGTACTAAAGGTGCGTACCACTACATCCAGCTCTGAATGGGTCTCTAGTCCTTACCTTCAACAACACCACACACGTTGGCGTACACATCCAATATCTTTTTNCTCCGGCTTTGGATCTATAAAGAACAATGAAGAGAATGTTCATCTTCAGAAAGGGGGAAGATGGTAGCACAGCCCCAGATCTCCCCTTTGCACTGGCTTGGCCCTGATGGCTAGGCATCCTTGCTGTGCCAAGGCCTTAGGTAGAAGCAGCGCAAACATATCAGGAGGAAGAATGTCCCTAGGATTTCCATGCAAACACCCTCTGTGCACAACAGGGATGCTACTGAGTGTAAAGGGACATCAGTGTTAGAGCTGTCATCAGTGTTTTTGACAATGAAGACCCCAGATGGCCACCAGGGCAGCCATTCATGCAGTGGTTAGCAGAGCTGTGGAATGCTCTCTTCCCCAGGGCAGAGAGCTCAGGGCAAAGATAGGTGATGAGTGGCTGCGGGTGAAAAGACCATGCCTGTGGCAGGCAGCAGGGTCTCCAGGTTCTTTTAGTGAGATCACTGCACCTAGAGTGAAGTATCCTGCAGGACCAGGACAGATCCAGGATCCCCGTAGGGCCTTTCTTTACTACCAACTATGTTGCCACATGGTTTGCCTTGGCTGCCTGAGGCACAGACTGAAAACTGGAAGATATGCCAGAGTCTCAGAGCACACCGTGTGCCACAGGCATTCCAAAGTAGCTTGCTTTAGTGATAAAACCCTCTGGACAATTTGTATAAGTGAGTCTACTGTTGTCTAAGAGGTGTGTGTGTGTCTGTGTGTGCCTGTCTGTCTGTCTGTATGCATGCATGTGTTCACATATATATTATTTCTTGTTTCTAGAACCTTTCAGGATATCAAAGCCTGTGGTTGCTCAAGACTACTATGTAAAATGTCTATGTGCATAGATCCTATTCACATCGTCCCATATAACTTTAAATCATCTTCAAAATATTTCTAATAATTAACACATGAAGTGGTGTGCAAACAGTTATTGCATTGCATGGTTTAGAGATTAATGACANTAAGTATGCATGTTTAGTACAGGCACAGTTTTCTTTTTAATCTATGCTTAGTTGACTCATGGATTCGGAAACCCACAAATACACACAGGAGTGTGTGTGTGTGTGTGTGTGTGTGTGTGTGTGTGTGTGTGTGTATAACTGCTTGGATAGGCACAGTATGTTTTTGGAAGTTTTTACTTCCTGTTCTTTGGCATTTGCAGTCATTAAAAAAAAAACTTCTTTTTTTTTTGTCTATAAGCAGTATAATTAAGATTTTTTTTTTTAAATCTGTTGCTTTGTGCGTTGTCCTAGCTGGGACCTTTGGGAGAAATAGCATCCTAAGGAGCTCATTGAACATGAGGGATCTTGTCTGATGGCTCTAAGTCACTGCACCAGTGTGCCATGGGTCATGCTGCCAGAGCCTCACCCCAGCAGACTTGTTACTGGCTGCAGCCTTCTCCCTGGCCAGGTGAACTAGCGACAACAGGCATAGCTCTGGGGACCCCTGCTTGTCCGGAGCTGGCTCCTCATCACTGTCCACACTGCGACTCAGCAACTGCTCGTTCTCAGAGGAGGCATCATTCTCACTGTGGACACAAGCGGGATACCTGTTAGTGGAGCCTGGGCAACTGCAACCCCAATGAGCTGCCTTGGCACTGATCTTGTTTCCAGGTGTGGAGAGCGTTGTACAATGTCTTGTCCCTTAAGTGTTTATTCCATCTCCTGAGCTCTAGGTAAGGGGACATGAGGTGAGAGAAACATCCTGTTCCCTGACAAACAAGCCATTCTAGTACTGAATGGCCTGTAGATGTTTGCATAGGGCTCCCAAAAAGCGGTGGGTTCTGAGAGGCTGGGGACACCATCGAGGGCTGTACCTGACATCTCTCCACACTGTCTGATACCATGGATGCTTGATAAAGATTCACTGAGTATGTTCTAGATTCCGGTACTTAACCCCAGCAAGACAAGAAAAACCGTGGGTCTTCATGTTAAGTCATTAAGATTAGAAGGCTGGAACCCAGTCCCAGCAGGCTTTCTAGAATAACCAGGAACACACAAAAAAATGCACCTTAATGTCAGGGAAGGCCCTCTTGACTAGTGGCCTGGCCTTAGATGTGTGCCTTGTAGGAGCTACAGAGAGCCCCAGAGGGTGGGCAGGGTGGGTNATCACATACATCCAGCCTCATGTGCCACACCCTGCTCACTGCTCAGGTCACACAGNACCTGACACCTGTGGGTTAGAGCTTAAGCCCTCAAATCATTCAAAATAAAAGCAAAACAATATTCTTTTTGCAAAACATTCTGCTTGCTTCCTTGGTTTAGCTAAAGACCTTTAGAAAAAGGGATTATATTTGCCACACATTATATTTGAGTGTTACTGTTAGCAGTGAAGGCCATATGCAAACACAGCCCTGAGCCAGAGTAAAGAAAAAAGAAAAGAAAAAAGAAAAAAATACAAGCAGTTATGAAACCATCTAACAGTAGTCACTTTGTCATTATGCTTGAGGGCCTACGAGGGAGGTGGCTGGCCCATCCCCTTCACTAACTCTGGCAAGCAATGGAAATGCATGATGGTATCTTCACAGATTACCTCATGGCATTTCCACAGATCACCACATAGCTCCCAAGTCCCATTTCCAAGACCCAAAAGCTGCTTGTAGGAACAAAAAGGCTCATGACTTTGTCTTTAGAGCAAAAGCTTAATATGTATACATGCAAAGATTTGAGTATTTATTTCCCCAAGTATAGCAGTGCAAATTTTTCCCTCAGAAGAAACTCAAGCCATGAGGCACATTCTTGTCTGTTCATCACCCCCTTTTTGCTACTTTTAGGAACAAAAGGTCCTGGAAGGATGGAAGGGAAAAGCTGGGACCAAATGAGATCACACCATACTTAGAGCCCTGTCTCAGCCTTGGCACCATGTATAGTATATATGATGGCTTAGACCANAATCCCAGAGTCTGAACAATGACCAGTTAGAATTAAGGCACTGTGGGGACTAAGCTCTGGGCAAGGCCTTGAGGAGTTTCACACCTACTACCCACTTATACTGTGCAGAGAGGCCTGCGCTGGGAGCATTGAGAGCGCTAGAGTTTTTCCAAATGGGTTAATGCACTAGACTGGGCTTCCTCAGTGCCTGAAGTTTGTCCAGGTTGCTAGAGTCCTTATTCTCAAGTAGAAAAGACTTGGCAAGAATTCTTGNGTCATGGGAAGGAAGATCCTGTCTTGGGTCAGGAAGGAGGGTTTGGCACTCTGCTCTTCTGGCAATTGGCTTGGTAACACTTGGGAACTCTGTACCCCAGCTGCAAAGATTGGCGTTGGGTAGATGGGGCCCTTCCTGTACTTGTGTATAAAGCCACAGTGCAGGGCCCATCTGAAATGGGTTTTCATGCTGCCTTGCTGAGAACCAGTGCTGAAGAGTTGCAAAGACCAAGTCCACATGACTATGGGAACAATAGGAAATGACTTCCCTCTTAGTTGATTTTAAAGCAGAGGGGGTGCTATGATCCAGTGTTTGGTAAATGTGCTAAAAATACCATCAGGTAAATCTCTTCCCCCAGAGGCTTATTACACCAACCAAAATAGATGGTTGACAGCCTGGACTTTGGTTCCAGCTCTGGGAATCACTAGTATGTGATCTTGGTCCAGTTATGGAANTGAGGATGGCATCAACCTGTTACTCTTAGGGATGTGACAAGGCCAGTCTTAGGCCTGGTGCATGTGTTGTTGGCTTTAAGGCATTNNAAGCATTGCTGGCAGCCGTGAGAACCTGACCAGGATGTGTGTATCATGAGCTTCATGGCTTTCCTCAGTTTGAAGAGAAGGATGGAGGGCTCAGGGCATCTGGGAGATTGGGGTAGAGTGGGCAAATGGAGAGTACCAGGCAGGTGTTACACCTTCCCCAGCATACACCAGCTCCTGTAGTTAATGAAGAAGCAGAAATCCAANGCTAGTTTACGTTGCCTCCTTCTGTTGGGAAGCTGCTCTCCAACATCCTTGGAGCATCCCCAGGCGAGGTACCAGCTAGCCAGGACATTCACTGATACAGCGTGCCTGCCTGCTCAAGGATTTACAAGGACCCAGCTGGCAGCTCAGTCCTTGGAACTGAGACTGTTCCACCACTAGAGAGTGTAGGCAAGTCCCTGTTCTACATACCTCTTGGGNGTCTTTGTGGGTGTTGCTGTCANCTTCTGGAATTCACCATTCTCAGGGAAAGTCACCACACTGTCTGTAGGAATNGAAGTTGGGGGTGAGTGNGAGTTAGCTTGTGGCTCCAAACTTGGATCTCCCTTCATGTTTCCTTTTCAGTAGACATCTTTGGTGACCAGCTCCCTACCTGAGGACAGAACAAGTGGGCACAGCCTCCCCACCCCCCAGCAAGGGCCCTGGAATCAGAGGTGGTCAGGAGGCTGGGCTGTCAAGTTTGAAGACAAGGAGAATATACTCCACCTTCATGCTAGATATTGTTTATGGGGCAGCATGGGCTATGTGTACAGACCTGGGGCCTCCTTTTTCTCTTCATGTGTGCTAGCTGAGGCTTCTGGGCTCTTTCCTGGGGGACTGGTACAGCAGGCTGCTTGAAGAAAGAGAGAAAGGTTGGCATGAGGCCCCTGGTTCACTTAGAGAAGGTTACAGAGTGTTGGAATAGGGGTATGGGTGCAGGGATGTCACCTGGAGCTGAAGGCTTAGTCTTCATGATGTAGAACATGATGATGAGGACAATGGCGATGGCCATGATGAAGATGGTAGACATGGCGATAATCAGGGCGGTGGCCAGGTGTCCTTGGCCTGAGAGCTCTGCTGGCATCAGGAAGAGGAGGGTAAATATTTTCAAAAGCCCCTCCTCTAAAGCCACAGCACTCAGCAGAAGACCCAGTCACAGGGATGCCCCAGGGATCATCCTTGGCCCAAAGACCTGGCCCTTAAAGTGTGCTTTGGCTGCTAGGCTGCTCCCACACTATCAAGTAGGCTCATGCACGCTAGATTGGGAAGACCAGGATGCAAAACCAAGAAGCCATTCCTGGGATGCTTACTCTTGGCTTTACTACTCTGAGATCCTGAGAGAAAGGTAGTGATGAGGAGGAGGAGAGGCCAATGAACAAGTGTCCAGAGACAGCATAGTCCAAGTTTAGGCACTCCCAAGCAAAAGGCCACTCCTCAGGCTAGAGATTAGATTCCTGGTGTGGTTTTACTTGGCACCTCATCCTCAGAGTAATAGCAAGAGCCCCAGGGTAGAGAGGGCTGAACTGACCCGNCAACTCCTGCTGTTTCCACTTCTGCCTGGCTGCTGCTTCTTCCTGAAGCTGTTTACTTGGTTCCCTAATGNCGCTTTGGTTATGGGGACTATCCAAAACCTTCCTCTGACTTTCCAAAATAACCAACAGGACACCTGGTTCCCATGAAGCAGGATCCAAATGACCTGTCACCCAAAGAGGCTGTGGCAGGCATCTGGTGCCCTGGGCCATCTGAAGGGGGTGCAGAGCTGAGAGCCCATCGAGGGTGTTCAGCCTCCTGATGTCATCTGGTGCATCTGTACCACTGCCAGATGTGGGAGATGGGTGATGTATGTGTCTTACTATTCTTGGTTGCATGCTGTTCCCAGGTGCTGGGGGAAGTGGGATGGGCTCTGAGTGTGATCATGCGATTCTGTCACATTGGAGAAGTGACAAGAGGGGAAGGGCTCCGTGCTCATTGCTGACAGCTGTCCCCTCTCCCTCTTCGCTCCCTCTCAGCTCTCTGAGGACCCAGAGTGAGCTGGGCACCCTCCTCACCTTTGTGAGCATGCTGGAAGGGGGACAAGGTGCTGCCCCCGGAAGTGCTGGAGGAGTGAGCAGAAACCCCAGAGGTGGCTCCAACACCTGCAAGGAGAACACATTACCTCAGAGAGCTGACAAAGCATCACATTCAAAGGCTGGAAAATAAGACACTGCAGTGAAGTGAACCAATCTGGACTTCTGGACCATACTGCAGAGAGGACGTATTTGTATTTCCTAGTGTGTTTAATACTCCCCCAAGAGTAGTCTGACAGCTTAGAAATTCTGTTTTGTAAATTTGTGTGTGTGTGTGTGTGTGTGTGTGTGTGTGTGTGTGTGTGTGTGNCTCTGTTGTATTTCCCTCTAGGATTTGCTCTAAGATTCTGCATGGTGCTGGTTCTGTGGTGCTGGCCTCATGCGCGCTAGGCAAGCACTGCTCCACAGCGCTGCACTCTGAGCCTAAGATGAGTTTTTAAAGTAGTTTCAAGCATTTAAGAGCGGATGTGCCCTGCTCTCCCTCCTAGCCACAGCTCATTCCCCTCCCTCCACAGGGGAAAGAAAGGGTCACTAAAAAAACAAAACAAAAGGGCAGGTATGGTAGTGCTTGCCTTTAATCCCAGCACTTGGGGGGCAGAGGCAGGCGGATCTCTGTGAGTTCAAGGCCAGCCTGGGCTACAGAGTGAGTTCCAGGTCAGTCAGTACTACATAGTGAGACCGTGTCTCAATAATCCAAAAACTGAGTTGAGGGGCTAGGCGGAGGGCTGTGAGTTCAAGGCCAGCCTGGGCTACAGAGTGAGTTCCAGGTCAGTCAGTACTACATAGCGAGACCGTGTCTCAATAATCCAAAAACTGAGTTGAGGGGCTAGGGGGAGGGCATGCAAAAAGAAAAAACTGTTACTAGCATGAAGAAAAATGGAAGTTGATTTNNTATCAGACAAACCACAAGTCCTTATTTTTTCTGATAANTAACACACTTTAGGTCAAACTTGAGTTTGTCAATTGATAAAAACAATCAGGGTTGGACCGTAGCTCAGTTGTAGTAGAGGCAGAAGAACATTTGCCCATCAGCTGTGACCCCAGCCCTGGAGTTGGGGAGGGAGTTATGTTTTCTTTTCTTTCTCTCTTGTCCTTGTTGGTTCTTAGTTCTGGAGAGGTTCATAAAGTAATCCCATGCTTCTGAAAAGCAGCTATGAGCCCAGACAGGGCCACCAACCTCCCTGAAGTCATGTCCTTCTACCCACCCCAGCCAGCCAAGAGAATTGGCCTGAAGGGTGCACTGGGGTCAGCCTACAGCACCACAGGGCTTCTGTAAGGAGTCAGCAGGGGCAGCAGTCTAACAGAGGTTCTAGGAAAAACACAGGCATGCTGTGTGTAAAGCCTCCCACCATCTGGCTTGTGCCAGCCCAGGAGCAGGAACACAGTCACATAGCAGTGGAATGCGCTGCCGAGTTAGCTGAGTATATATACCCTATGGATAGAGGCCAGGAGCTTCTGTCTCAGGCCATATACCTAGTTCAACCAATAGAGAGATGGAAAATGAACAGTGTGGATGTGCAAGAGGGCATCACAGGCCGAGGGCAGGCTGGAGGTGGATTTCTGTGTGTCAGTGAGGTGCCAAGGTATTCAGAGGGTAGCTTGGCCCTCAACATAAGACAGAAATAGAACTGTGATGTGGGCCAGGAGGATAGTCACTTGCCCAGGGAGGGTGAGATGTCTCTTTATCATTCTGGAGGAAGACTGGAAGCTTTCCTGTGGCCTTTAGGCTCCAAACCTAACATTCTACTTCTAAAGTTAATCTTTTGGGATAACTCACAGGGAGGAACTGGCGAGGGAGTCCCCAGTGGTGGTCCTGTCTACATAGCTACGTTCACTTGCTCACCTATCAAATGACAGACATTCAGGCTGTGCCCATTCCTGTTCACAGACCCCCACCAAGTCCTTTACAGGTTGGCAGCTGCTCCAGCCAGCAAAGGCAAGCTCCAGGGTCCTGCCATTTGTACTACGCTGGGAAACAGCCATCACATGTCATCAGGTGGACTGTCCTGACCCAGCTTTGAATAGAGTCTAATTTCCTTTCTCTAGAGCAAATAGGACATTGAAAAGAAACTGATCTGTTGATTTGGTTAGGGGCTCAAGTGAGCTTAAGATATGTGGGCAGAGGGAAAAAAAAAGCCAATGGCTGTGTTTGTGGACACCAGCAATCTTTGTCTTTTCTTGTCCCTTCTTGCTAGGACTTGCAGACCAAGGCAGTGACAGGGCTGGGGATGGGGTGCAAACACACCCAGGCCTATGGTCCAGAAAGAAACAATGGAGGTAGCATGGTGAGTACAGACTTATGAAATGCCCTTGTGCCTGGGAGGGCTGGTTACACGACATCGCCAAACACTGGTGCAGGCTGCTACTTGTTAAGGACATCTTCCAGAACCACAGATGCTACCTGCTTGGGCCAGCTATGCCTTGCTCCAATATACTGGACAGTCCCCAGGCTGAACCCTAGCTGGCATTAGTGGAGCATCCACACTGTACAGGCTGCAGGAGTTGCCAGGCACTCCGAGCCAAGGATGCTCTGCTGAGTACATCTGAGAAGGGGGAAGTGGGACTTAGGTATGTCAGGAAGGTAGACCTCACTAAGCCAGGGGCTGGAGCCAAACACCTGCAGCCACCCTCAAGCAAACTCTTCAGGTCCTCATGGCCTCCACCCTACCCTTTCTATGTGATAGACCTCAGGGCCCTTCCAGAATCTTCAGGGAGGCAGACACTTCCCTCCGGGATCCTGCAGCAGATGCTGGCGCCTATGCTGGGTGCAGAAGGAGCAGAATTATATGGATTCAACCAGGCCCACAACCAGGCCGTACAGGTCCTGAAGGGCAGCAACCCATGGCCTGACTATAGGCTTCTCAGAGTTAGAACTGGCACGAGAGAGCTGAGGAGACTCAGAGCAACTCGATACATGGGTGCATGGTTCGGATGTTCCGAGTGACAGCCCTGTTTCAGGCAGGTGAAAGGAAGGTACTCCATGGAAAACAGCTAAAAACAAATTAAATAGGACCTGCTCTGGGCACAGTAATGACAAAAAAACCACCTGCATCTTATTTGGTCTCTTTTGTCCTCAATTCAGTGCCCTCTGCTTTCCAGGTGAGGGAGGAGTGAGATAAGCAGAGCNAACCCTAGTCCTGAACATTCCCAGGCTGCCAGGCTGACCTCACACAGGTCTGCTCAAGTACCTCACCATCATTCCACATCACCACATCACCTTTACAGAGACCACTGGGGCAGAGCAGGCCCCAAAGGACCTCCTAGTAAGCAGTGAGTGTGGTTTGCTAATGAGCGGGAGGGTACCTGCAGGCCTTGGGAGGCAAACTCAGGTCCCTGGTAATCACTTCAGGATGCTTCTGTTGTTTCTTAGAGTGGTTGGAAAAATCTCCAGAGGAAACAAACACCCGCTCTCTATTATCCCAAACCCTTGAAAAACACACACCAGAATTATAGACGTATGCACATTAATCTTATGAACACACTGTATCCTGTTGAATAAACTGTGTGTGATGTATGTTTGGGCAAAACTAAGGGAGAGAGAGGGAGAGAGAAAGAGAGAGCCAGCCCAGAGACCTGGGTTATTGCTGCACTTTTCATCAGCCATAGTTCTATAAACTGTCCCACCTTACAAGGTACTTGGGGGCGGGACATAGAAGATGCCTTGTCATATGAATTGCCCATCATGGAGGCACAGCCATGGTACAAGTTCCCCAGAGCAGCATGCTAGGNTCCCTGCATCCATATTCTCCTGTATCAGGTTGTATCTGGTCTGATGTGGATTGACTCTGCACTATCAAAATGTTTTGCAGCTAGAAATATCCCACCCTACCCTGCTCCCCTCACTCATCATTTGCTCCTCCATATCAATCTCTTTGAGTAGTCAAGTGCGGATGGATGTTTGCTCCCCAAGACCCTGGCTTTAAACTGAGCAAGGTGAAATGTCCGAGAAAAGCTGGTAAAAACCAATGTCCCAGGTAATGAGCAGAAATTTTCACTTGAGGTCTATTACTAGACAAGACAGTAGGGACAGATGTGCCTACTTCACTATGAATTCCCAGGATGGCTGCAGGGGCTCAGCTCACCTTCCTCGGGGACTTAGTGAGCTGTAAGCATAAGGCTTAGTGGAGTTATACCTCTGTTCAAAGAGATGATGGTATATAAGGNGCCTTTGAAGTTGTTAATCCACACAATTTATGAATGTGCCAGTATGCATTAGAGGCTGGCTGGCATTCTCCACAGAGTGTAAACAGTTTGGATTTTTAAGAGTGATTTGGTTCTTAGAGTTGTCAAGGAGGTGCCCCGAAGCCCTGGCATTGGCCACACACCCTGGCAGTGGATCCTTGAGCGATGAGTGGAGTCATCAGCTTCTCACTAGCTGCTAGTAGTGAGAGGACTGCTTGCTGGGAACACAGCCTTTGCTCAGACCTGCTTTGCAAGACCCTGCTTCTTGACAGGTCCTTGGTGCTGTGTGGTGTGTTCTGGTGTGAATAGTGCTATGTGGCATGATCTGGTGTGAATAGTACTTGACAGAGAAACGACTGGGTCCATGCTCCTGGTGGTTAGAGTTTCCTATTTATGTTCTAAGGCTCACATGAGGGAGTCATGGGCGCCAAACAGAATCCACTACAGGGCTCTAAGCCACATACAGCCTAGTCTTTTAACTGGTGTCCCTCCCTAAGAGACCACTCTATTGACTTAACTCAGGGGTCTTAGCCATTGACAGGTGATTAAACACACACACACACACACACACACACACACACACACACAGAGAGAGAGACAGAGAGAGACAGAGAGAGAGACAGAGAGAGAGAGACAGAGAGAGAGAAACAGGTGACAGGGCTGGTCCTGCCACAACATGGTACTTGTATTGCATTATGTCCTTGTCCCTCTAACCACTCTGTTCCAGAGGAGGTCGTGGAAGTGCAGAGCTGCTGTTGTGTGCCTCAGCCTGCTGCCCACTGCACTGGGATATTTTACTAGCACCGAAGTGGGTATTTCCCACACACTGTCCATCTAGTCCCATCTGTCCTCATAGAGATCTTGTGACACAAGACTCTTAGAAGAAACTGAGGCACAGAGAGTGAGATCACTCTCTTAGGGGTGGAAAGTCACAATGGAAGCCAAGTGGGATGCACACCGTCCTCCATCCCTGAGATCCTGGCCTCCAAACTCGGACCAATTGTCATTACAGCACAGGCCCCTCTACTTAGCTGTCCGGGTGTCTGTGTTCTCAGGATGACAGGGAAGAAAGGAAACTATAGACAGAGCTCCTTGCTCAAGTGCACCTTGCTCTTTGGCTTACTGAAAAACAAATCAAAGGGCTTCTGTGTCCCTTCGGTCTAACATGGATTTGCCAGGGCACCATGACAGCAGATGGTGAAAGAGGTTGAAGCCTGAAGCTCTCCCAGTGGGCTGTTACTGGCAGGAGGGGAGGGGACTTTACTTCAAGGCCTCGGGAAGAGATTGCTGGATGCCAATGGTGGTTTAGGGAAGACCGCCAGCTGTATCTGCTTTGTGTTTCCAGTTTGAGTGTACACATACTGTCAACCCCAGTATGTGCAGGTATTGCCTCAATTATATGCTAGAGAAAGTAGAAACTGAAGTGGCTCCAAGGACCCCATTGCCTCCATGCTTTAGTGGTCATGATGGTCAGCCAGGAACAGGAACACTTAATTCTACATTATAAGTAAATGCATGTCACTTTCTCATTCCTCTTGAGGGTCCCTTGATGGTCTGTGTCACAGCAATACAGTGGTACTCTTATGACATGTTTATGGGAGTGCTTGGGGAGCGTTAATCCACCCTGGCTGTGGAAAAGTCTGTGTGGGAGACACCACTGAGCGCAGCCTGGCAGGGATGGAAACAGAGCTCCATGAGGCTGGATAAATACTCTAACAAAGGCAGAAAATGGTCTGGAGCTGGCGCCTTTAACCTATANCCGAATGTCAGATTTCATGAAAACGTGTTTGGGGGCCACCCAGACCTGCCGAGTCACAGGCAGACCCAGAAACGTGTGCAATCTCAAGCAGTTCGTGGGAATGCGGTAAGAATTGAACTCCTCTGTTCAGTGCTCAGAGAAGCAATCAGTTCTTTGAGAATGCCAGTGCAGGCTCAGTCATGTGGGATGAGGGGAGTGGTGGGTACNCTGACCCCCATCCTTCCTGAAGAGGAGACCCTCATGCTGATTCAGGTATGTAGCTGCACTGGCTGTCCTGCACCTGGCCATCTGCCTGCTCCAGGTCTCCTGGGCGTGTAGCTGCATCACCAGGTGCCCCAGGGTCCCTGACTCAGAGCACCAAGAATGATCACTTGGTTCAGCAAGGCCCAGAAAATCCACCCTTCAGGAAGAGGTGCAGCCTAGGCCACCAGCCAGNGATTTCAAGAGCCCAACAAAGATGGGGTTTGGCCAAGTCTCTGGCTTTCCTGGGGTGGGGCTGTGGACAGCAATACTGAGCATATGCGTCTCCTAATTTCACAGAGCTATCTTTATAGGTTGTCCTTCCAGTCACAATGCATCCTGGGTAACACAGTCTCCAGACTGAGGCCAGAGTGGAGAAGAGCAGAGTGGAATTGTTTTATGCTCTGAAGGAGGCTCTGACCAGTCAGTGCTCCATCTACCACATCTGTCACTGACAAGCTTCTGGGCTGGGCAAACAGATGCCTGGAGAGTGGCCTGAAAGACTCCAGTGGG
>LZPO01075884.1:400752-411000 GCA_001675575.1 Neotoma lepida
ANNNTTGGCTAGACAAGTTAGTCAATGGCGTTATATTCTGCTCCACAGTTCCAAATTCTGAGAAGGAGGAAAGCTCCAAAGGTATTTGGGGATGCCATCCATCCCCGTTTTGCAGCAGCAGAGCCACCGACTTGTCTGTCCTGGTTAAGTTTGCCTGTCAGGCTCTGTCACAGGTAAAGCTGGCTCCAAAGTCACACACAGAAGGGGTGTGGACCACCGGGGCTTTAGAACCTGCTACATACACACTGAAGACCTGGGTATTTAGCACCTGGGAGGGGGCTGCTGGCTGCTGTGTCCAGGGTTCCCATCTGGCATGCAGGCAGGCACTTTCTGGGTAGGCTGACCACTCCCATCTGGGTGTCTCTCTGATTCTCACAGGGGCTGTGAATGTTTACCGCTCCATGCTCCTGCCCTGGCCCTGATTGTACGCTTAACCAAGCTGTACAAAGTAACTTAACAAAGGAGTACTACTGAAAAGCTGTTAAAAAAATTGTTTTTATCTTATGTGTATGAGTCTTTGGTTTGCATGTTTTGTTTGTATACTACATGCATGCCTGGTGCCATCCATGGTCGGAAGAGGGTGTCATATCCTCTAAGCCTGGAGTTACAGAGAGTTTGCCATGTAGGTGTTGGGAATCAAATCCAGCTCCTTTGGAAGGGCAGCCAGTGCTCTTAATTGCTGAGCTATATCTCAAGCCCTGCTATAAAAATTTTAAAGATGGGTTAGTCTAGGAAACTGTTTAGAAGTTGCATGGCCTACCTGGCACAAGTGTCAAATGCCTCCAGATAAGAAACTACCTTGTTCTAGCATGTACTGCTGCAAGAATATTTATGTGTGTGTTTTGTTATGTGTGTGTTCCCGTGTGTATGTGCATGCTTGCATGTGGTGCACATGTACTTGTGTTTGCAAATGTATGGAGCCCAGAGGTCAATGTCTGGTACCTTAGTTGATTTGCTCTCTGCCTTATTGGTAAAGACAGGGTCTCTCACTGAACCTGGCACTCATTGATTCAACTAGGCAGACTGGCTAGTGAGCTCCAGGGATCCTCTAGTCTTTGTGATGTGTGTCGCCACTTCTGGCTTTTATGTGGATGTTGGGGCCCTGAATTCAGATCTTCATGCCTGTACAGCAGGCACTGACAGAGCCATCCTTCCAGCCCAGAGAACATTTTTAAATGTTAGGTTTTTCTCCCAGGACTAACCTAACCTAACCTCAAAGTTTGCACTTGGAGTTCTACATACAGCTAGACAAGAGTGGAGAACGCTGGCCTGTCTTCTGCCATCTGACAGCTTTTTCCATCTGAAGTAAAATGTTCATTTAGGCATCTGTGGTCCAGCTAGCATCAAGAGCATTTATGTTTCTGCAAAGATGCAATCCCTCACTCTTTGATCCATATTTTGATTTTCTCTACAAAGGCTCCTGGACTTAACCTGATAAGTTCATTGTAAGTTAAAGAAATTGTTAAATAGAAAATGCATTCAGTACACTCAACCCCACGCTAGCTGGTGGAGCTTGCTCAGAACATGCATGTTTTGCCTACAATTATGCTGCATCATCTAACACAAAGCTGACTTTGTAATAAAGTTTGTCTCATGCAGTGCCCTGGAAGTGAAAGACGGTGATGCATGGGGAGGGGGGCTCCCCATTAACTGAGCTAAACTGAATTGAAGTGATGTTTCTCATTAATGAGTAGAAATATCATAATGGAGAAAAATGCTAAGCTGAGCCATTGTCAGCTGGGGACAACCTGAAGTATTCTCTCCTTCTCTCTTCTGTCCTTTCTGGCCTAAGTTGTCTCACTCGGGGCAAAATTCAGTTTAAACAAGGATTCAAGAGTCTTCTATTCAGACTGACTTCTTTTAAGTCGGTAGGAATTGCTTCCCCCAGCAGATTCCCCTGTCCTGGGACGTAGGTGGATGTTCTGGGTCCTAAGATGCTCGTGACCTGCAGAAATCTGTGATCTGCAGAGTCCTCTCTCCAGCCTGCCCAGCCCATGGGCTGTGCTAAGCCTCCTGTGTGAAGTGGCTGGTGTAGAGCTGGCTGCAGGAGCTACCCAGGGGCAGGGGATGCCAAAGCCGGGGAGGTTATGAAATCTAGCCCCTTCCCTCTTACTTTGTCCCTGCCTCCTGTTGTCTCCCACACAGACCTTTCCCAACAGGAAAGCCCCATGTGCTGCTATTGTTCAATGAGTGTCTGGGCCACATGTGCGTACAGAACCGAGAATGGGAGCCAGCACCTGCCAAACCACAGGGAGGGGAGAGGGCCAGCCCGCAGCCTTAAAAAGACAAACACACCAGGTAAATCTACATCCTGACTCATAACCACAGGGGTTCATGGAGCTAATCGGTCCACCTGCCAAAATGCCCCCTAGTCCTCTGTGACAGCATGACAGCCTCATTTTGTTCGGTAAGTTTAGGGCGTGCAACAGGAAGTGGGTCCTGCCCCTGTGGAGCTTGAGATCCCGAGAGAAGGGGTAGTAGTTGTAAGGTAGCAGTCCTTGGGGACTGGGGGTAAGTGGGGGCTTTCTGTTCAGTGGCTTCAGGGTCAGGAATGATTTAGCAGATATATCTCAAGCCAAAGAGGGAACTGACTACCCAGTTTCCACATTTGTGGAGTAATAGGCAGCACTCTGAGGTGGGTGTGGACGTGTGCCCCTCCCTCACTTAGGGAGTGCTCTAGCCTCAATCTGTCCCAAGCGCTGAAGATAAAGTTACTGTTCCATAGAACAGAGAGAGAGAAGTACTCAAGACTTCAGAGCCCGAAACAGGCTTCTGGAACCCACGCAGCCCCACCCCTCATTCTACAAAGGGCATCTGCTTGAAGCCTTCTAGAGGCAGGAGGCTCATTACTGTTATTAAATGTCTTTGGAGACTGGATACTTTCTGGTAAATACTGGGACCGGGCAAATTGTCTTCATGGCTCTCGAGACAGTTCTCAAGTGCTGGCTGGCATCTGCCTTTGGGCCNTGCAGTCAGTGCATGGTCCCAGGCTTGTCTATTTTAGCTAGAAAGTCTCTTCTCTGTGGCTCTAATGGGCAGTGAAATCAGCTGCATACAGTCACTGTCCCTTTTGGATAATCTGGACAGAACAGCTGCTTCCATGAACCACTGATGTGGCACAGTCACAAGGCTCACCTTTAGCCACTTGAGAGCTAGGTGTGTGGGTTGTGGAGTTTCACCACGCACTGGCCCATACTCCGTGCANTGCAAAGATGCCTCATGGATCCCTTATGGACAGCCCAACCAATGCTCCACACTCACCCTGAGTGTTAGACCTCTCCATCCATCCACGTGGGAGAGTTTGGTCTGGATGTCCTACAGCACTGGATTCTACACATCTGATCTCCACCTGTCTCCACATCCCCACCAAATGTTTCTTCCTCCATGTCTGAACATACGGCACCACCGTCCACACTGGCACAGGGAGGGCAGACGCCAATGAGTCTTCTCCACCTTGGGCCTCCATCTAGCTGCTGGGTAGTCCGTAGACTCTCGCCACCCCCAGTGGCCCTGTCCCAGTTCCCTCTGCTCTCCACATTCCAGACTTGCTCCCTACATTCCAGACTCTTCACTACCCAGCCACTTCCCTTGTTGCTATCAAAAGGATCCTGCTGACACTGAGCCCTGTTGTGTCCTTCCCTGCCTTGGCATTCTGAGTGGGGACCTGCATNAGTTACAAGCTGAAGGCCCAAGTCTTCAGTGCTGGTTGCTAGAACACCTCTATCTGGCTCCCCCTGCCTCTAGCATCTCCACATCTCCCGGCATGAGCTCCTTACTGAGGCCATGGGAAGCAGAAGACCAGGCCCTGTCAGATGCTTGCTGCCTTCAGGGAAAATAAATAATGCAGCTGTTACAAGGCTGTAAACAGGTTTACATAGAAGGTTCCTTCCCTCCCAAGGAAGCATGATGGGATGGGTGTACGTGACACAGGGGAACCCCAGGCATTCTGCATTTCTTTGTGGATCATACCTTTGAACCAAGAAAAAAAATCTGAAGCCAATTAATAAATGAATCAATCAAAATAAAATTCCACCCGGGCAGTGGTGGCGCACGCCTTTAATCCCAGCACTTGGGAGGCAGAGGCAAGTGGATCTCTATGAGTTCGAGGCCAGCCCGGGCTACCAAGTGAGCTTCAGGAAAGGCGCAAAGCTACACAGAGAAACCCTGTCTCAAAAAACAAAACAAAACAAAACAAAATTCTAGGAACTGTGTAAGCTATTAGAGACCAATTCTGTCCACCACCAGCTCTCACTGAGTTTCCCTCACTCAGAGGCAAAGCCAGGGTCTACACCAACCAGTCCCTTCAATGGTGCTTATACAGCTATGTGGGGATACACCTATTCTGGTTCTAATGCTGTTGTTCCTTTTGGGGGAGTCCCACAACATGGTAACTGCAACAACTACGTGAGTAGAAAATTTATTTTTTCCTCATCTTTTCAAAGGGAATAGTCTACTTCCCTCCCCATTTATAGCTCTCTGCTTTTTGCATGTTGAAGGATAAAGGTTACATGACGAGGTCCTACTGTTTCATAGATTCACTCGACACATATATTTGAATCATACTTTGTGTCAGGGACCTGAGCATTGGATGACCTAGCAAATGTTTGGATACCTGAGTCTGTGGCTCAGGAGGTGGCCCGAGCTGAAGACAGAATACTGGGAAACTGGGGTGGGAGTCTGTCACCAGCAGATAGACAGGTGGTGACAGAAGCTGTGAAATAATTTTTTCTACAATAAAACTGAACTGTGTGTGTGTGCGTGCGTGTGCGTGTGTGTGTGCATGTGTGTGTGTGCGTGTGTGTGTGTGCGTGTGCGTGCATGTGTGTGTGTGTGTGTATGTGTGTGTGCATGTGTGGTGAAGAGTGAATTCACAGCTCACTTATGTTTATGTTGGAGATATCCTTCTGACATTTCTGTGCTTCTTTCTCATAAGGTAATGTTCACCTCTGGTCTTAGCTCCACTCTCCTAACCCCAGATCTGCCACATCATGGCCATCAGCACCATCCGGTCGACCATCACCTTCACGACCACCATCTCTGTCACCTCCTCCACCCACACCTGTACCACCACCACCTTCCATCCCCTCCTCCACCTCCCACCAAGCTTTCCCCCTCCATCTGTAGTCTTGCAAAACATGATGTTTTGTGGCCACTAGGGGGAGGCAGCAGCAACCGCTGTGGCTTAAAATTGATTAGGTGTCCAGATAGGAATTTCCTGATTCCAGCCAGAATTTGCTAATNCATTCTATCAGGAAAACAGAAAGATTTTTATCTTTTTGTCTTTCAGATCAGTTGCACTCTCGCTTTGCATTTTGAGGGGAAGACCTATATACCACAGCAGTGTGGGAAGCGCAGACATCAGAGGGACTNATGCTTTTCACTCACAGGTTTCCCAGAATACTAAAAATAATANCTTCCTGTAATGTTAGATGTTTTTTCCCCCTCCAAAATGCTTCACATGTATTGTTTCATTGTGAGTGTTTGGCTGGTATGTTTTACATAGGCAGTCAGGCTGTACTATGATGATGCATGCCCCCTTATCAGCCACAAATACAGCACCTGAAGGCTGCCTGTCCAGGAGTAGCGACAGGACTCATCATCCTATTATTATCCCCAGCAGACGGTGACAAAGGGTGGGCATGACGCTTTGTGAAGGCCTGCTGTGCCTGTGGGGTTCTGCTCACAGGGTCCTTGCTCCTCACCATTCAGAGGTCAGCCCAGCAGCACACTTACCCAGGGAGACATGGGCCACACTCCGCATCATTTTCCATGTCCCCTGGTGTCAGAACAGTGGCCCGGAAGAAGCCCTCACAGTCCTTGTGGCGCCTGCATATCTGGTAACCTCCTTTGGAAAACTTCTCTGCAGGGCAGGGCACACAGCCATAGTCTTCGTCTTTGGTGCCGTATCCACAGGACTGGCCAGGGAGGCAGAGGATATGAGAANACATCAAGTGACTACAGTGGCCTGCACAGTGGCACGCTGGCTGTGTCCACCCTCGGTTGCCCATCTTACAGTGATTGCAAAGTCCTGACTTCCTTGGCTCTTGCTCTAAGCTCGCTCCTCTCTACCATCTGATGGTAAGTGACAGCCTCCAGNCTCAGACGAGGTCCTTTAAATAGGTCCACTGGTTTCCTGGGGTGCTTCACTAGAGGACCAGCCTGGGAGTCTGAGTTTCCTCAGAACTCTGCAAGAACCCCAGATACTGTTGCCCCAGACATTTCTCTGGTGCTTCAAAGAGCATGTGTGCTTAGCCTTTCCACAGAAGGGGGACCCAGCTCTTAGGATTGATGCTCTGCCGCTGGAGAGCATTTCCCTCATACTTGCAATTCAGACTGTCAGCCAAACAGGGCAGAATGGGACACTTTTTCAAGAATTCAGAATGCNTGAGAAATATGAGAGTACACAGCTGGAGAGTGCACAGCTGGAGAGTGCACAGCTGGAAAGTGCCCTGGGCTCTGCAGCTCATACCACTCAGCCCTGGTGAATATACCTCGGTGACCTCAGTGACAGTTTAGGAAGATGGTGCTGTGAGCACACCCCCACCTCCCCAGAGCTCAGGGATACAGGCTGATCCTTACCATGTAGGGCTCCTCCCCTGGTNTGCAGGGAGGACACTGGTGGCACAACCCAGTAGTCTGGTTGTGGTATTCATTCTCGCCACAGTTGGATTCCTCTGCCTTGGCTGAGCACATCAGAGACACCTGCCACAGAAAGGCTGCTTGGCCTCCACACCGCCTCAAGATGCAGTTGTTATGTGGGGACAGTCCCCAGAGAGCCCAAGGTTGTCCCCCTGTCCCCTCCCATCCGCAGCCATCCTTACAACCACACCCTCTGATCCCGCTGTCCAAACTCATCCTCTTCCCACACCCGTTCTAAGCCTTGGATTCTTTTAAGGTCATGAAGGAGGCATACCTTCTCTTGAGTCTCTAGACATCTAGGGACTATGGGGGCTGGTCCTTTGGTCTTGGGGTGTCCCAACCCCCACCACCAGGAGGGACTCAAGAGGGAAGGAGCTTTCTGATCTTTTTTAGCTGTGGGCCCATCACACAGGCTAACACATCACTGAAAAGCATTGAGAGACATTTCTATCGACAAGCCCCGTGAAGAGAGTGCCTGGTAAANGGTACAATTAGAACTGGGGGTACTGTTGTCTTCATTCTCTCCTGACAGCTGGGTGTAGGAGGCTAAGGGCATTCTGAGGTGGGACAGCTAGTGAAGGTTGTGCCCTGCAGGTGCTGAAGTATGTGTACAGTCGGAGCAGGCACTCAGAACAACTTACCACCAGCACCGGAAGCCAGGACATCCACTTGCAGTCCCCCGTGTGGGCCATGATCTCCTGGAAGCGTACCTGAAAGACATACTGCATCTGTATCAGGTGGTCCAGCTGCCTTCATCTTCATTGTGTCTCAGTGGATGAAGGTGACTTCCAGCAGACAGCATGGGGAATGGCACACCCCAAAGAATAGGGTCTATTCTTTCTCAATCTGTGGGTCACGACCCCTTTGTGGTCAAATATCAGATATCCTACATATCAGATATTTACATTATGATTCATAACAGTAGCAAAATTACAGTTATGAAGTAGCAACAAAATAAATGTGGGGGTCACCACAACCTGAGGAAGTGTATTGAAGGGTCACAGTATGAAGAAGATTGAGAACCACTGGAATAGACAGACTCTAAGCTAAGCTTCAGGTTGATGACCCTGAAGCAGCTCATGCACCTTCACCAACATCACACTACACCCTAGAAAGAACCCCCAGTGGGAAGGCTGAGAAAATGGGGCCCTCTGTTAAGGTGGGAGCTGGGGGCTAGTGTTTACCATGCTCTTCAGTTTGAAGAGTAGTCTTGTGCAAGCTTTGACTATGAGGTGACCCAGGCTGGTCTTGCCTGTTGAGATCCGGGACAACAAGAATCTTGGGGTCTAGTCGATCCCCTTGCTCTCACAGCCCACTGGAAGGGTCTTTCCTTTTCTTGGGAAGTCGTGAGAGAGAAGGGATGAGTGAGATAATGCGGTTCAGCCTCCTAATGTAATTGAAATGACTGAAGGGTGGAGGNGTTACGTGACTTGTCCAAGGTCATACAACTATTTAATGTATAGAGGATATCATAGCGCAGGGATTCACATGCTTTCACCAACTACTCTTGTCCTTAATGGTTGTTCATGGGAACCAGTAATTTTCAATAGTACACAAAAGAATGCTGGGTAGGGAGGCTCAGAGCAGATATGGTACCTGGAAACCNCCTCCTCCCTCTGTCCCCCTACCCTCTCCTCTTTCCTCCTCCTTGTAGGAACTTGGCCCTACAATATCGTAGAGACACTGAGAAAAGCAGCCAAAGAGTTGTTGGTGTGTTGAAAATAAGTTTGAGAAGGAGAGGGGAGCTGCGCTTGTTGGGCAGGGTCAGGGAGGCCTTGAACATTTGGACTTTTGGTCTCTATGTTCTGATCACAGCAGATATAAAGCCCTGCTCGGACTGGGTTCTAGAATTGGAGTGTACATTTAGGAGAGAAACACCCAAGGTGTAACCAGGCAGAGAGGAGGCAGGTAGGGTCTGTATTTGATGAGCTTGGAACTTCTCGCTTTCGGGACCTGTTTCCTTCCTGAGCAGTCCTGTCCAGCCTTCCTGCCTCCTNCCCCCGGAGCAGTAAGTGTCCACACTCCTGCTTAAGGAGGGTGGATGGGATCCAAGTAGGGTTCTGAGATGTCACTCTTACTTATCACCACAATAAGCAAGCAACAGAATCCCGAGCTGGGAGTGTAGGTCAGTGGTTAAGTACCACCCCCTCCCCACGCCTGCATGTGTAACTCCCTGGGTTTGGCCAGCACTAGGACAAGAATATAGGTGCTTCAGTTCCCTCAAGCACCATGCAGGGCTCAACTGTCCACAGCTAAGTGACAAAGACTTCGTACAGAAGACCTCCCTGGCTGTGACTGTGACGCTTTCTGCATGCACAAGAGTGGAGTTTGAGGGCTGTAACCCTCGCCCTACAGCAGGTTTTGGTTTTGGTGGGAAGTAAAAGCGTGTGGAGGCAGCCATGGACCAAGGATTAGAGTGAATGGTTTAGTTCTACTCTGTGAACTTTTTTTTTTAATGATTTATTTATTTGCATTGGTGCGTCTGTGTAAGGGTATCGGATCCCCTAGAACTGGAATTACAGACAGTTGTGAGCTGCCATGTGGGTGCTGGGAATTGAACCCAGGTCCTCTGGAAGAGCAGCCAGTGCTCTTAACCACTGAGCATCTCTCCAGCCCCATCTCTGAACTTTGTGATGAGAAAAAGACCACAGAGCTGTTTCACTCTGGGGAGAAGTGTNTTTCCCAGAGCTGTCTGAAGATGGGCATTCTACAGGAGTCTGAGGAGACCTGGCTAGGGTCACTGGTAAGGCCTTGAAGGACAGGNTTTGGGTCTTCTATGGGCTCAGGTACCTTAAGGTTGCCTCACACATCACTGCTGTGTATGGGTGGCCTGCCAGAAATGGCCAGGCTTCCAGACTCTTTTGCACCTCAGTCCTGTGAGGCAAGATGAAAGTACCCAGGTTGTCCTCAATTGTGAACTTGTTGGGTGTTTTCCTCCTGGCAAGGAGCAAGCTGGGGCAGGCAGCAGGGGAGGTAGGGAGACCCAGCCTATAGGCTTGAGAGGATGGCTACAGTCCTAATGGGTGGGGTGGGGTTGAGGCAGCAGAGGTCAGAAAAGGGACTTCGCCCTCACACACATGCCTACCTTAGGCCCACAGCTCTGACCTTACTTCGGGACAGTGGGTTTAGCAGGGATGACTTTCCACCGTGACTGTGGATAGGGCCAGAGGCTCTGGGTACTGGAGNCCTTCCAAGAGGCATATTAATGGTCTCTAATTTAATTGATGTCTAATTATAGCAGATTCTTGGGAGCTTCCCTGAAACACGGGGAAGGGCTGGGCCTGCACACTTCGGTGTCAGCCTAGAGAATTTATTGAAAGGCCCATTAAAGATGTGCCCAATAAAACCAGGGTCAAAAGGAAAACAAACAGACAAAGGTAAACAAAAAGCTGGCAACATCTTTAGGGCTTTGCCCACTTATCCTGGAAGGTGTAAGGTCTGGGTGGGAAGGATNGCCCTATGGTCAGTGCTTTCCTTCTGAACATCAAGAGTGCAGATGGAGGTCAGCCTAGCTGGGAGGAAATGGGGCTCAGCTACTCCCAGCTGTGACCTCTCATCACTCTGGGGAGCCCCAGNTCCCCACAGTGATAGAGGTGCAAGGGCTAGGAG
>LZPO01075884.1:450058-468553 GCA_001675575.1 Neotoma lepida
TTTTGCTGTTGTTGCTATTGTTTCGACAGGGTCCACTATGTCACCTTGGCTGTCCTAAAACTCACTCTGTAGCCCAGGATGGCCTCAAACTCATAGAGCTCCATCTGCCTCTGCCTCCTGAGTGCTGGGATTAAAGGCGTGCCTCATAGTGTCTACTTTTATTTCTTCAAATCCATGTCTTACTTGATATTTCTTAATTTTGACTTCCTTTTCTGGTCATCAGTTCCATTTAAAAATGGTTTCAAGTCTTTGGAATTCTCATTTTGAAAGTGGTCAGGTCTACAGATCACCTGTTCGGTGTCTTCATTTTGTCTGTTTCATAGTCTTGACACAGCGCTGGTGAACTTAACATTCATAATCTTGTTTCTACCTCAAATACCTTTAATGTTTTACTATCTGAACATCTGAGACTAAGGAGCTTGAGAAGTAATAGCCAGTCTTTCTGACATGACAGAGATTTGCAGTATTTCTTTAAAGTTATTTTTAAGTTAGCATGCAAAGTAATGTATGTCATTTTCATACATACATGTCATTCTCTGTTCTGTCTGTTCCTATCCTTTCTCCAAATAGTACTCCCTTCTGCCTTTATGTCTGAACTAATACAGCNGCTGTAGACAGTCTGGTAGCTNTGCACAAAGCTAGTATCTGTTAACAGTACCCTTTTTTTGGAGACTGTGTCTGATGTAGTCTGGGCTGACCTTGAACTCACTATGTAAGCCGGTATGACTTTGAACTCCTGACCCTCCTTCCTCTACCTCCCAAGCGCTTGGTTACAGGCANATATCACCAAGTCCAGTTTTATGTGGTGCTGAAAATGGANCCTCGGGCTTCAAGCATGTTAAGAAAGNGCACNACCAACTGAGCCATCTCCTCAGCCAGCAATATGGGTCTTAAAGAATCTAGAAATATCCAGCGCAGCTCAGTGTCTATCTCCCCACGCTTCACTGCCACAGGTAATGCTAAGGCGACTGCTGTGACTTGCTAGTCAAGGTCCCTCCTGTGAGCAGAGCTTACTGGCTGGGGACAGAGCTTGCTGGTGCTGAGGCTGGGGACATCCATACAAGTGCATCCTTCTGCACCGGCTCGTCACCTCATTTGTTAGGAATGGAAAAGAAAGGCTTCTTGGCTGGTCACATACACAGAACTCCAGGCCTTTTCAGAGCCATCAAGAAGGAAGGGTCTTCAGTGAGTCTGTATTCTACCTCGAGAGCCAATGTTCTTCACACTATGAGAACCCAGCTCTCCATATTGAACAGGTACTCTGTCCGTAGAAGGGAGACCTTTGCTGGCTGGGGCTGGTTTGCTCAGTAACTTAGGTCATGTTAATGTGTGAGCAGTGCCTTGTTCCCTAGTGTGTGAGTAGGATAACTTCGATATAAATGACTCAGTTAATTAATGGGTAGATCTTCGTGAAATACCTATATACAGCGGTGAAAGGAAGATGCTAGACCACAGACACCACAAACTAAAGGACCTCCAAACACACACTGAATGAATGGCTTTTGCCCTGCCAAACCCCAGAACAAAGCCGCCTCCTTGCTTGGATTGTACAGAGCTAACCACTTGGAGAAAGACCTTGTGACACCCTAGGACAGTGGTTTTCAACCTTCCTAACACTGTGATCTTTTAATTCAGTTCCTCATGTTGTGGTGACCCCACCCCAACCATAAAATTATTTTCATTGCTACATCAGAACCATACTTTTGCAACTGTTACAAACTGTAATGTAAATATCTGTGTTTCAGATGGTCATAGGCAATCCCGTGAGGTCTTTTTACCCAGGGGGTCTCGACCCACAGGTTGAGAACCACTGCCCTAGACCAAGGCTTGAAAGTGAAATACAGTGAAGTCTCATTCATCTGTATTAACAGAAGCCAAGGAATTGGGATGCTGGAACCCCCATCCATTCTGAAAATTTCTCTTAGATCATATTAGACAGAACAATCTACATTTGCCTATATCTGACAGTTTTTTTTTCTTAAAACTATTAAAAGCTCCAGATTCTCTAATCTCTCTCCAGTGACCAAGCCTTTGTCACCACAGTTTGCCAAGATCAGAATTTCAGCTGTTTCTTGGGCCCCCGTGTGATCAGGTCAGGAGAGGAAGTGAGGATGTGTGCACCTGGGGTTGTCACAACCATGGCAACTGAAAATGGATGAAGTTGGGAGTTGCTCACTCCAGGACTGGTGGTTGACATTATGGGTCTCCTCACATGCAGAGGACAAAAGGTTCTAGTCCCAGCCCAAATCCCAATTATAAGTCACATGTTCAGCATGATGCCTGTGCTTGCCACATGCTTCATCCAANGCAATGATTAGTGCTCTCTTAGTCATTATGAGCTATGTGGCTCTAGGCAAGTCAGAGGACTCCTCTGAGCCTCAGTTCTGTAGAAAACAGGGACGACATGCATAAAAATGCTTCTAATGTATGATGGCTGACATGCATGCACATGTGTGAAGGCCAGAGGCCGATGTCCTGNTGTCTTCCTCCATGGCTCTCCATTCACTAAAACCCCATCTCTTTGCTGAATCCAGAGCTCAGCATTTGACTAGCCTAGCTATTGGCCCAGAGAGCTCCCCTGCCTTCACTTCATCAGACTTTTTTCTGAGTCTTGGAGATCTGAATTCTGGTCTTTGTGTTCATGCAGCAGGTAAGTTATCTACTCAGTCATCTCCCCAGAACTCTTTGCTTCATTAAAAAAAAAAATAATGACCCTGTAGATCAAATAAAAGTCCTGCCTAAAATGTTCAAATTCAAGGACTGCCTGGTAGGGGAATGATGGAGGTGATGGCTGGAGCTTTTGTTTCCTAATTGCTAAGTGAGTTTAATGTGGGTTAATTAATGATGCTATTGGTGAATAGAATTAGCTAATGTAAAACCTAAAACAGCATCAAAGACGCACACAGGCAGGTGCCATCTAGGATAATTGAGGGAACAGAGGCCAGGGTAGAGCTGCTAAGGGTTGTGTACCAAGCTGCTGGGCAGGTCAGGGGCCGTAAGGGAAAACCAAGTCAGCCCAAAGCTGAGCCACTTAAGCAGCGAGGCTGGCTGCCAAAATGCCATCCTGTTTACAGCTCCTGTGTTTGAATTTTAGATTTGCTTGAGTCTTTGAAGCTGGGTTCCTGGGCCTTTCCTTGAGAATAAATTCCATTCTTTAGAAACCACAAAACACACTCCCATAGTCCCAGAAAGGAATGTGAGCTGACCTGGCTTCTGTACGGCCCCTTGGGGACCTAAGGGACCTTTTCATTAGAAGATCTTCCACAGCGAAAAGAATCAACCTGGGCTTGCACCCTATGGATGGGGGTGGGGGTGGGTAGGGCCAGGTCTGTCTTNACTCTCTGAGCAAATGTGGGGTGGCCTCACAGTGGCAGCACTGAGCCGGGCGTGAAGATAGGCACTATATGTCAGATCATCACAAATCAGATGTTCCCAGAAGACTGAGACAACAGAAAATGTCATTAGCCTCCCCACTCCCNGATGCATGTAACCTGCTGAGTTTCATGGCTGGGCAGCATGGCACCCTGTCAATTGTCACCCTTCCCTACTCTGGAGAGCTGCAGCTAGCCCGCTGCTGCTGGTCAGCATCCAGAGACAAGTGTGTATCACCAGCCAGGNAAAGGATACAAATTCAAAACATGAAGTATCATTTCTACTGAATGCTAGTCATTTCTATATTACCATAAAGAGTCTGCGTGGGATCCTCTATACATCTCCTCAGCACAAAAGAAAACAGACAACAACAGCAAAAACCAACCAACCAACCAAAGATAATGGCCAGAGAGTAGGCATGTTACTTCAGCAAAATTCTATTTAGTTTTTCCTTCTGAAGATGCGACCTTCCAGGACTACCCTTCAACAATGCCACCACAAATTGACAGAGAGAAACAAATGACAAGAGATGCAACACACACCCTGCTGTCATCTCCAGGGAGGGCGCTTGTGGTCAGTCGTTGGGATGTTTCCCAACGTTAAGCCCTTCTTAATCACTCTCTTAATAGTGACTTAGGTTTTAAGTGACTGTGACCTAGAATGTCTGTCATACATCCNAATGTCCCGGACCTTTCCCATCCTGTATGCCCCTTTGCCTCTTTGATATTTTGAACAAACCTCAGTTTCACGCTGGCTTTGAAAATGTCCCCAAATGCCACTTTAAAACAGCAGGGTAGTGGCCCACTNAGGAAGTGGGGAAGAGGTCGATCCTGTCACCCTCCACTTCTCTCTCTACTGTAATTTCAGTCCTGCAGGGGAGAGGGTATGTGTCCAGCACCCTGACTGACCAGGACTTCTGCGCCTGCCTTAGCTGCCCCCTGGCGATGTGGATCCAGGGCAACATAGCAGGGAGACACTAGCAAGGACGTCACCCGCTGTCCCATCTGCTTTGAGAGCACACATTTCACCCTGCAGGAGCCTCTCTTGCAAAGNCTGGAAAATCAAACCCTACCCTGTGCATGAGGCCCATCCAGCCCAGAAACCTCGGAACACTTTGGCTGGAAATGAAAACCTCAAGTGTCGCAAAGACCTATCCACCATACCCTCCCTCTCGTCCGACAGCATAGGACTATGACATTGGGTCTCAGACTTGATTGGAACCCCAGACTGAATAGTTAGTCTCTTAGGACATGGAAACTACCCTGGGTAGAGGCAGGTGAAAAACCTAGCCAAAGTCTCAGGTACTGCTTGTCTTCTTCAGTGAGCCAGTCTNGGGAGCAAGCTGGAGAAGCATGGTTCTCCCCCTCACACCCCCACGGANGGCAGCACGTGTTGTTTTAGTAGCATAAATACTACAGTCTGCAACACACAGTTCGGCACTCTAACCAAAGTGCACTCAACAGCAGAGTGGGGTTTCTGATGTTTTCTTCAAAACAAAGGAACAACCTCTGCGAACCGGTAGCACAGACGCACAGTAATCAGTAACGCTTGTCCAAACGCAACCCAAAAATGACATGCATTTCAAAAATGTACTCGGGATCTTTCCTAGCCAAGGACACCTCGGTTTCNTCCGCAGTTGAAGAAGACGGAAAACCAAAAGTGAAGGACCAAGGCTTACCTGGTGCCCCGGTGAAGTCAGTTTCTCCTCGCAGAGGAGGAGGGTGGGTCTACGAAGAAGGCGAGCAGGTAAGAGATGCGGGGCAGGTTTCACAGGAGGCCGCCAGCGTCCTCTCTGAAGCAGGTGCTCCACANTCCTGGGGCCAGCCGGGTGATAGCGACCAGGCTCACCTCTGCCGCCAGCTCCACTAACTATTTTGAAGAGCTCCCGGGAACTTTCTCTTGACTGCTCCTAGTCCTGTCTGCGAGTTTACTAACAGTCCGGCCGAGAGGCGTCCCTTCGCTGCAAACCCACCCGCGCCACCTAGAGGCCGCGTCAGGCACGGGCAATGCTGGAGCCTGGGCACGCCAGCCTCAGGCTCTGCCGCCAATTGCACCTGGTTCCNCACGACTTCCTGCCCCTTCAGGGACAAGCTGGAATGTGTAAAAACGATTGATTTTTCTTTCTTTTTTTTTGACTGTGTGGGGGTCTTGTGCCTATGAAAACAACTTGGGCCTTTGGGCACAAGTGTGCTGAAAGGTGAAATTTGCATTAAGTTATCATTAATCAGAACTTGAGCACAGCCCACTCACCCCCCTCCCCAAGATGGTTACAGGCATNGATCCTGTTGTGTTCATTCACTCTTCTTTATGCAGCCCAGAATACATTTGTGCGTATTTCAACCCCTCCTCCACTACCCTCTCCCACCCACCACAGGTTCGAGTCACCATCTTCTCCTCAACCCCTTCTCTACCCCCATATACCCATGTCATTCCATGTAACCATATAGGCTCCAATAACTTCAGATAAACATATGTACTTCCTGAAACTANAGATGAGAGTACATGCCTCATATAAATACACACTCTGCCACTCCAGGAAGTATATAGAACTCTTGATAGCCATATATATCCCCCACACTTCCAGATAAGTATATATGCTCTAATAAATAACCTTATATACTCCATGGGATTAGATAACCTGGAAACATGTGAACTGCATACCTTTCAGTATTAATCAATTCTTTTTCAAAAAATTAATTATCCGGAAAAATGCCCGGGTTTAAAAGGTAACAGTCTCATCCCTTCCTCCCTCAACNCCATGCTCCCTGTGAGTAAAGGAGCGGAGACTTCTTTTTCTTCTTTTTCTTCAATTTTTTGAGGGTTTTTCTGTGTAGCCCTGGCTGTCCTGGAACTCGATCTGGCCTCGAACTCACAGAGATCTGCCTGCCTCTGCCTCCCGAGTGCTGGTATTAAAGGCTGTCTCTTATACACATCTAGATGTGTATAAGAGACGGTATTAAAGGCGTGCATCACCAAGTCTGCCTAGGAGTTCAAGCAGGAATTGGGAAAGCCAAAGTGAAGTCCTGAATGGTCTTCCCTGTGGGGTATCATTTTCACTTCTTGGCATACTTTTGAAGACAGGGATTTAATTTTAGCTGTAACTTTTATTCTCTATTGGACATCGAGTAACGCCTTTAAATTTACCGGAGTGAGATAGATGACATTGTCGCTGCCAAAAGACGGGAAGGGGGGGATAGGAGTCTGCATGAAATGATACGTAATAGAAAGCAAAGAAATGNTGTGTCGGGCTATAGATGGATCAGTGTGAAGTTCCTGTGGTCCTTTTATCCAAATCAGGATATATTATAATATTCAATATATTAGGATAATGAATGAAGCAAGAGAAGTCATTGCTTATCTGAATCATTTAGAAACTTTGAAAATTCATCACTTTCTGTTTTGAATATTGACTGGAAGACTGACGTAGAAACAGCAATAGATTACCATAGTATTTTTTTTTAAAAATAAGGACACATGGTTGCAGACCATGGTTGGTCAAATGGGTCTCTTGGTGCTGTGGGGAATGTGATCTAATTTAGATGTATGTTTGATATACATAACTTAGCCCAGGATGACTAGGCCTTTTCAGCACACGGGTGCAGATGCATGATTGGCTGTGGGACACAGTGTTGGAGAGATCCCAAGACCATCTTAGCTCCATTGTACCATCACGTTGTCAGTGGCTTTGGAGATTCAGGGGACGTGCTGGTAGAAAACATATGTCAGCTAGAAGAGTGATGATTTATCAGGATTGACCACTTCTGGGAAGTAAAACTGAGCCATAGTCAAGGGCTGGGAAGATGGATCAGTCAGTAAAGTTCTGGCCTTGCCAACATGAGGACCTGGGTTCAGATCCCAACTGTCATGTAAAAAGCTGGGCACCATGATGTGTCTCTGTGATCCTAGCACTGGGAACACAGAGGCAGACAGGTGGATCACTGGAGCTCACTGGCCAGGCAGGCTAGCCAAATCAGTGCGCTCTGGGTTCAGTGAGAGACCCTGCCTCAAAAAATAAGATGGAGACAACTGAGGAAGATATTCAACATGGACCTCTGGCCGTCATGCACAGGTGTACACACATACACCCCCCCCTCACACACACACACACACACACACACACACACGAGCACTGAGACACATTCTGTTCATTAGTATGTAAATTGCATGTCTTAATTTCTAATCTCATGTTGAGTAAACAGGAAAGAAAACCCCTGACCCTCACAAATCCCACAAAATAGTCTTCTATGCTATGTGCGCATTGCTTGAGTCATTTATCGAGTACATACCCACTACATCTACCTGCCTGCACTTTACCAGAGGCTCAATGTATCATGAACAGNAAGACAGCCAAAATGTGCCAGTCCTCAAGGAGCTTCTCTTGGTTGAGGAGGCAGTGAGTAATCAAGTTATCAAATGAATAGGCAGTGCACTTCCTGTTGGTGGCAGGTGGGGGTAGAGGATGCCTGGATTTTGAGTGTGTATGTGAGTGTATGTGCTTAGCCCACTGATAACAGTTTCCTACTCTTTAATTACTGTCTGAAAAGAAGCATCAATTATATATAGCAAAACACATATGCTGCCCCCTGATGCTCACCTGCCTTTATTAACATANCTTGGCAAGCCAGCTTCTTGTTACCTACAAACAGGAATCATTTCAACAGTATTCTTTCAAAAGTGCTGTTGTTCAAACCATGCAGTAGTATACAAGGGTTGGATAGACTACTTTTTTTTTTTTTTTTAATGTCCAGGCTTGGTGCTTGGAAAGAGTTAGGAAGTTGTTCAGAATCAAACAATTACAGGCCAGTCTGTGGTACAGCACATGCAGCTTCCAATCTGCCCCAGAACTGGAACCGTGTCTTTGTCCTGGGGGTGGGGATGAGAGAAACAGGGTCCTCAGGACACTGCCCTGTTCCTCTGCTCTCCTAAGAAGACATATTTGTCTTCAGCTCTGTTCATGGTTTATATAGAGGCTCAGCCCTTCTTAGAGAAAGGGTTAGCTAATCTTAAAGTGGCACCTCAGACCTGCCTCCACCCTCAGGACAGCTCTGCAGATGGAAGTGGGGACAAGTCTTCTTAGGAGCCACATGGTCAAGGTCCTTCATTTCCAAATAGATACCTTAAATGCCAGAATTGAGTAGGTGCTGGAGAAGAAGCCGGCAAGCAGGAGCGGTGGAGGCTGAGGGCACAGCAGGGACTATGCCACTATTACAGACAAGGGGTAGCTCTATTCTGAGGAGGAGACAGAAGGACCTGGCAGTACATGTATGTGTGGAGAGAGGGTTGTTTCAGGTTGAACAAAGCTTATACAAAGGCCCTGTGTGAAAGAGACCAGGTGAACTGGAGAAACTGGAGGGTCACAAGACNGGGAACTGGGTTGAAAGCCAGCTGAGCCTGCTTGGGAAGGGGGATGGAACCTAGGTACCACAGGGACTTGGATTTTATGCAGAATATAGGATAGTTTGATGATGGTGGAAGCTTCTGGAAGTGGAACAGTATTCTATCCCTGGCAAAGAAAGGACAGGGAGAGACTATGTTTGGGATGTGTTTGCACCTTGCAATGTTAGTCTATACCAGGTGGACCCAGGGTGCTGAGAGGCCAAGTAGACTGTGGATACACTCAGCACAAAATCCCAGGGACCACGATAGGTGGGAAACAGTTGGCCTCCATCTGATGTCTTCATCCCACTGAAGAATGAGATTCTGTACTCAGTTGTTTAAGCTTTGCCATGCCAACAGCCTCTCACTAAAGAAGTTTGGCTTTCTCCTAANAGCCTACTTTAGCTCAGGCTGCTGTAACAAAAATACTATAGCCCATGTGGTTTAAACAGTAAGCACTTGTTCATCACGTTTATGGAGGCTGAGGAAGCTGAAGTCAAGGTGTCCAGAAGATTTGGTGTCTGCTAAGGACCCACTTTCTGGTCCATAGATGGCCACCTTTTCACTGTAGCTTTATGGGACAGAAGGGCAAGGCAGTGGACTGGGATTCTTTCTTTAAAGTCTTATCCCTGTGGGGCCCTGTCCTCATTATCAAATCACTCCCCAGTGGCCTAACCTCCTAACACTCACCGTGGATATTGTAGTTTCAACACATACAGTTAGTGTGCACACAAACGGACAGACCACAGTACTACTTACTTGTATAGGAATCTTACTATATATATTTTATATCATTTGCATCTGGAACCCATGTTCCAGANGACTATGTATCCACAATGACTCTGCTAAATAAAGTACCAGTGAGGNACTGGGGTTTTTCACCTGTAGGAGGCTGAGGCAGGATAACTGCTTGAGACAAAATTGGGTATAACAAGACCCCATGAAAGAAGGAAGGGAAGGGAAGGAGAGAGTGAGAAATGGGAAAAAAGAATGGAATGGAAGAGTAAACCATAATTAACTCTATTTTGTCGACTGAAAAGCCTCCAGGCCAGGGACTTTGGAAAGGACCATGGCGAGTTCTTCCAATGCTTTTGGTCCTTTCTGCTGCCAGCCCTGGATTATGATAGGCTCACCTCCACTGTGTGCATAATCAAAGTATAATTGAAATTGATTTTTACTGAGAGTGACACCAGGAGCCTGGATAGTGCAAAAGTTCAGATATTAAATCTTTTTTTATGACATATAATATTGTCACTTTGCTCAACAGTGAAAAATCACTGTTTTTCTAATAAAGAAAACCACAAGTCTGTAATAAAATCTATTTGTGCACTATCTCTGTGAGCACCAGACACACATGAAATGTAGGTAAAATGCTAATACACATAAAAATTAAGTGAATAAATCTAAAAACATTTAAAAATCTATTTGTACTGTACCAGAAGTATTAAGTGGGTTAAAATANATAACATTGATGTATTCAGTAAAAATAAAATATATTCATCTCTCTAATAGACAAAGGCATATTTCTACCATAAATCATGGCTTTGAGGCAATGAATTGAAGGCTGAGGGAATTAGCGTACTGTTATTGATGGGACCTAAAACAGAAAANGGTCCACAGTAGAAAAAGGTTAAAACACCTGCTATTGGGTGGTACTTGATAAAATTAATTAGTTAATGGATTTAAAAAATCACATTTATTACATTTTTGCAGGTTATATGTAAGGTAGAAGAATTAATCTATTTTAAAAGGCTGCTGTATTCTTGAGGGAACAGTAATTATCCCTCAGTCTTCATCTACCATCGATATGAGGTCATTGTCCAAAGATCCTCAAANGCTGTGGTCAGCACAAGAAACTCAGTGTTACATCTTGAATGTGAAATTGTTGTTTAAATACATGGTCCCCACCTGGTGGTGCTGTTTTGGAAGGTTGTAGGATCTTGTGGACACATGGTCTACTTAGAGCCATATATGTGGGGCTAGATGGTTACAGGCCAGCTTGGTTCTAGCCTGAGCTCTCTGCCCTGACCTCCTGAGATATAACAGGTCTTCCATCACAGATGGAGCCCCAGTTGTTGTGAGTCTCCAATAAAACTGTGGGCTAAAATAAATATTTTTTCCCTGAAGTTGCTTCTTGTCAGGCATTTGGTCCAGGCAACCAAAAGGAGTTAATGGGAATTCAAGTTGGCTAGCAGAGTGCCTTCTACCATTTTTAGTAGAGTTTCCCAGCCCAAGGTGGAATGATGTAGCTGCATTTCTCTGCTTCCCTTGCAGCTATGTATAGACAGGCATCTCCTTCCAAACTGGCTGAGAAAAAGGCTACAGAGGGTAGGTGCTGTCAGGACACTGCCTCCTTCCACAGGTCCACTGTCTGTCTCTGCCAGGGCTCTTCAGTGTGGGAACAGATACTTAGAGATGGCCAAGGGGATTCACTCAGGGAGAGAATATTGAAATGTCTACTTAGACAGGCTGGGGCGATAGCTCAGTCAGAGTGTTTGCTGTATAATCATGGGGACCCANGTTCAATCCTTAGCACTCCTGTGANTAGGTGGNTNTNATGTGTGCTTCTAACTGGAATGCTAGGGACACAGAGACCTCNGAGGCTCACTGGTGAGGCANGCTAGCCTTATCCTNGAACCCCAAGTCCTAGTGAGAGACTGTCTCAAAAAACAAAACTAAGCAACAACAACAAAACCCAAACCAAGGTGGCTATCACTAAGGGAGAAGTTTTACTCCAGAGGCTGTCTTCTGGATGCAAACATGTGCATCACACAACCTACACACACACACACACACACACACGCACACACACACACACACACACACACACACACACACACTGATTCCTAGTATCTAAGACATAGGACTTAGGTAACATAGTACTCATATTCAGCCTAGAGATCCCCTACTACGATCCCCTGCTATGAGCTATTTCAAGGTAAGAGCAGGTGCATTCAGATTGTATAGGATGGTTTTAGAAGTTCCAGGAGAACTCCTGTGTGGTGATATATTATTTGTGGTCTAACAAATAAAGCTTGCCTGGGAATCAGAGGAAAAAGCCAGCCATTATATTAAACACAGAGGTCAGGCAGTGGTAGCACATGCCTTTAATCCTAGTATTTGGGAGGCAGAGATTAATCTGGATCTCTGTGAGTTCAAGGCCACACTGGGAACAGAGCCAGGCATGGTGGCACATGCCTTTAACTCCAGCACTAGTTAACCATAGAGGTCTGGAGGTCTGTACAGACAGACAGGAAGTGATATAGCTGGGCAGAGAGAGGAAGTAAGATGGCAGGGCACAGAAAGGTATATAGGCGTGAGTATACAGGAAGTAGCTCTCTCCTTGGGCTGAGGATTTCCTAGCAGTAAGAACTTGTGGTTGGCTTGTTCTATCCCTCTGATCTTTCAGCTTTCAACCCAATATCTGGCTCCGGGTTTTTTTTGTTGTTGTTAATAAGACCTTTTAAGATTCATGTTACACTCCTGTTCCTATCGCCCCCTCCCTTTGCTGTCATTTGCCTTTCCTGTCTATGGGCTCAGAACTCTGCATGCTGCGCCAAACTCAGTGTCCTTTCCAGTCTTATCTGGTTGTATAGTGCAAGTGCTGCAGCAGTAACAAAGTCACTGACATCTTGGTGGCATGATAGAGGCCTGAGTCTTGTTTATGTCACATTCTAATGTAGGTCAGCTGGTTCTCTGGACAGTAGCTCAGGATCCAAGGCCTTCCACCCTCTCTTGCCATCTTGTGGTCTTGACTGGGTTTGTATTATCAGCCAATTAAAGAATTAAAAGGCAGGAAATATAGTNTCAGACACACAGACAGCAGCAGAGACAGACATTATTAAAGATGAAGAGGCACTCACACATAGCAAGGCACATAGAGAGATTCTCCACAGAGCAGGGATCCAGAAATAGGAGTCNATTCCCCCATCCCCCGAAGGTTAGGGGTTTTAAATGTTTTGGGTGCCCTGAGATGGGTCTCCTTCCGCCCAATTTTGACTTTATTTGCTTGAACAGAGAAAGGGGAGTTGATAGGCCCACAGCTTCAGGTAAACAGTCTTACACCACCGACCAGCCTGGACTGATCAGCTAGGGCGAGGTGGGGGGAGGCACTACTGGCAGGAGAAAATGTCTGCCAGACCTTTATCTCAGGTCAGGAGGGTGGGGAAGAAGCTTATCTGTGGTCCCATTCTCTATTTGTCTGTCAATCAGGGATCTGTCCCGCCCCTACTCCCTCCCTCTCATCCTGTGTTCTCACCATCTTGAACCCTTCCCAGAGCACAACGGATGGATGACTATGTAGCTGAGGATACAGGGGTCTTAGGAGTTCCTATTCTATTCTTCCAGTCACTGGTCTGAAAATAAAGGGAGCCTACTGTGTGTGTAAAGGATCATGGCTGTCAAGGGTTAAGGGATGGATGTCTGGAGAACACACTGCATTTTCAACAATGGTGCTCGTCTAACAGACATAGGAAGAGGCAGGAAGGTTGGCTGGCTGCCTTAAGGGCCTGGAGACCTGGTTGTGAGNGCCTGCTTTGACGTTCCTTGNGTGCACATTGGCTAACTCAGCACGTCTCATTGTGCATATGTGTGTGAATAATGGCTATTGTCTTGTGCAAGACGGAAGCGAATTTCACAANGAGANGGTTGTATCCACTCTTCACTCTGCCAAATTGTGGCTTTCCCTAAACATTCTGAAATTGTTNGTGGCTAAGTCACCAGGGACTNCCTAATCACTAAAACAGACACCCTTTGGTCTTCATTTTCCTATACCTTTTCCTCCTTTCTTTCTTTTTAATTACAAGGTACTCCANAAGCAGATCTTATTTATTTATTTAACATGAGGACATTGTAATTCAAATATATNTTGCACATTGTGTATATTCCTTTCCATGCCCCATTCTCCCCTTTCATATCCCTTCCCATTAGTCTTCTTTGTTCCTCTAGAGCAGTGNCTCTCAACTTTCCTAGTGCTGCGACCCTTTAATACAGTCCCTCATGTTGTGCTGACCCTCAACCACAAAATTATTTTCATTGCTACTTCAGAACTGTAATTTTGCTACTGTTATGAACCATAATATGAATATCTATGTTTTTTCATGGTCTAAGATAACCCCTGTGAAAAGGTCGTTTGACCCCTAAAGGGGTCACAATCCACAGGTTGAAAACCATTGCTCTACCAGATGATCTAACCTGTGGCCTATGGGTCATCTAGGGCTCAGGATAGTTATAACTGGAACTTGATTGTGCTGTTCTTAAGCATGAACTTCGTAGATGGCCACATCTTTGTACAATATCAAAAGGCTGGGCATGCCTACTCCAGAGAAGTTTGGCTTCTGCTTTCAAACCATATATAAGGCCTGATTGCATGTATGTATGTAAAAATCAAGGAATCACAGAAGAGAGAAAAACATGATATTTGCTTTTTTTTGGAGACTGGCTTAACAAACGTTTCCTGTGTGAAGTTAGANTCCTTTGCACAGGGAGTCCACGTCTCTCTGATGGCTTGTCTGTGCTCTCTCATGGGTAGTTCTTCATCTGATCCTCACAGAAAGGGTGCTGCTGTTGGCCACCACACACTTCCAGTTTTGTGGCTTCAGTGGATTGGTAACTTCTGCCTTGGATTTTTGGTTTGGACTTCATCCTCTGAACCTGGAAACTTATGCTTAACAGTGTGTGAGCCATTTCCATAGGAACCACGCAGACGCTAGAACTACAAGCTCACTAAAAGTGTCCAACCCAAGTCCATCTTCCTCTCCTGAATCCCTGTTTCCTAACTCAGCAGAGGCTACAGTGGACCTCCTAATATGAGAACATCAAGGATGCACTGACCACCTTCCCTTTTGCTGCTTCTCCTGCCTCCAACTAACTCTTCCACCTTACCTCTACAATAGCCTGATGTGCACACCTCACGTCCCATTACTGGCCTTAGAAAATGAATGAACATGGTAGGCAGGACAGAAGTTCTTTTCAGCGTCTGCCAATATTGTTGGAGTATAGCCCTCATATCTTCAGGAGAAGCTCAAGTCTGTATTCTTAGGAAATGTGAAATTGCCCCATTATTAACCACTGACAGCTAATCTGACTGTCTGGCCCAAACAAGCACAAAAAGTTCCTGGACTAGATCAGGCCCCAGGAAGTCACTTGGTATTCTTGTGTTGAAAGCTGAGCCCAAGCCCTCTGCATTCCTCATGAGCACCTCTGCCGTAGCCACCTTCAACCTTCAGACTCTGAGAGCAACCGANGGTCTCCAACTCTTCTGTTTTCCTGAAGTGAATTTTATAAGTATATGCATCTATTTTGTGTACTTATTGTTAAAATGACTATAGAGTATATCATTTGCATTGCAAGAAATGTAGTTGTTGAAAAGGACTTGGTGCCCNGGAGATGGCTCTGCAGTGAATGATGCTAGCTGCTCTTCCAGAGGCCCTGAGTTCAGTTCTCTCATGCCTGTCAGCTCCCAATTGCCTCTAACCAGGGATCTGATGCCCTCTCCTGGCATATGCAGGCACCCCTACACAGACATACACATAAATTAAAAGAAATTGAAAAAGGAAGAAACAAAAACAAGAAAGAAAAAAGAAATGAAAGAAAGGAAGACACGAAAAGGCTTGGTGCCAGTTAAGTTGCACTTCCCAACTTACCTTTATGGTATCTTGCTCACCTTCTCCAAATCTTGGGATCCTCCTGAGGGGAATGAGGAAGATAATAGCATCNACATTCATAGTATTGCTGTGACCATTAAATAAGACAGGCAGTATCTGTGGGACGCTGGTTCCAGGACTCCCTGTAGATGCTCAAGTCCTTCATATAAGATGGCAGAGGAGTTGTGTAAGACCTGGCACATCCTCTCACATGCTTTAAACCAACTCTAGATTACATATAATACCCAATAAAATGTAAATGCTATTCACATATTAATAATGTATTATCAATATTTAGGGGCTAACAACGAGAAAAGGGCTGCACCTGTTCAGCACACATNGAGATTTTTGTATGAATATTTTTGGTTTGTAGTTGGCTGAATCTCTGGTCTTGGAATTTGTGGAGGTGGAAGACTTCATTGAAACTTGGCGTAAGTGCTAGGCAATATGAGCTACCATTCATTCCGTAAGATTATCCCTGGAGGAAGCTGAGGTGACTTATAGATCTAGCAGCTACATGGTAGCTCAGAACTAAAGGAACTAATCTATCTTAGGTGAATTATTGAGATGGCTTTCTCACAGGAATGGAACAAGGTAACCCCGAGCTTGGTTGGAGATTTAAGATTTTAGTGATATCGTCACTAAACAGCCTGAAGCTTTTTGATGTGGCAATGATCCATAGAGATTCTTAGGTGGGCCAAAGACAAAAAAGCATCGGCTGTGTTAGNCACTTGTCAGCTCTGGTGTTTCATGCAGATTTTTGAAGTCACTGTAATTAAGGGTTTTAGATTTTCTAGAAGGCAAAAATTGAACAAATTTTCAAATACTCACAAATTTTCCCGTTATATTCTTGCAAAAGCATGGTAGCACCAGGAGGAATGAAAATCTAGGCATACATCTGATAAGCATGTAAGTTGAAATTGTCTTGAATACAAAAATACATTGAATATACCTAACATGTAACATCTGACATGCCCATGACACTTAAGATAACCAAGCTTGGCAAAAATCACCTAATACAAAGCCTTGTTTACAGCCAACTGCTAAATATCTCACCTAGTTGGTTGACTGTTGTATGGAGACTCAAGAACAGAACGGTCGTGAGTACTCACTACTAATGTATGGTTGGTATACATTAAAGGATGCCTTAGGTACGCCTGTGCTTCTTTGATCAAAGCTTGTAACAGAACCAACTTCCGGGAGCATCGAAGCAGGCTGGGGTTCAATGGGATATCCATAAAGCCAGAAAGTAAATCCGGAGAGAAAATGCTGGCCTAGCAGGATAGACTAGAATCAGGGCAGAGAGTGGCATTTGAGGTGGGAAGATGANTAGGGAAATAATACATTTGGATTTAGAAGGCTCAGGAGCCAAAGGAGAAATGCAAATTAAAAAAAAAAACCAAACCATGAAATGATTATAGTAATGAACCTGAGACCAGGATTGACAGGAAATCCTCTTTCAATGTAGGGTTGATAAGGGTAGGGAAAAACAATATAACTCCACATCTAATAACTTCTCATGAANTGATCAGGCTGAAATTACAGCCTTCAGTTGTCAATGGAGTTGTGGTTAGTCCTCCTATTTCCCCTTCTTCCTGTTCCGGGAGTACACATTTTATTTCTTATTTTGTGTAACTTAGGAGCAAAACAAGGACATTTTCATAAACATCAAGTATCACTTTACTGTTTTTTAATGTTACACAACTAGAATAAGAACATATTTTATATAAATACCACTGCACAATTTAAAACTTATTCATGTTTTATAAATTAAGAATGATAAAAATAATAACAGAAAAAAAATCTCATGAAAGTATGAGGTAGGTCAGATTTTGGAAACCAGAGATGATCTATTGGAGAATGCATATAGGAGTCAGGCCTTGAGGCAAAGAATATAAAAATGTTTAATACAAAATTAAAATGTTTGGCNTTACNAAGTACTCTCCACAAGCCAGGCATTAAATGTTTTGCATGGGCTAACTCTTAACAATCCTCATGCCCACCCGATAGGATAGTCATTTCAACCCATTTTGGAAAAACTGACACCTAGAGAGGCTGAGTAATGTGTGCTTCATTCGAATCTCGGGAGCTGGGACTCGACCCCTGACATCTGGCTGCTGGGTCAGAGCTTCAGTGGCTTTGCCTTTGTTGCTATGGGGTAAGTGTAAGGACGACACCCTCCCCTGGAGCAGTAAGGAGCAAATTCCAGGGTTCTGACTGCTGTAGCCCAGCCTTACAGAAATGATGGACACCGAATGTAATAAAAGCACCCGAAGCAAGCAGAACCATCACTCTCCCTGGGACTGAGCCTCAGGGCATGCATGGTCTTTGGCACCATTGAACAAATCTCTGAAAGAACTAGACCTGTACTTAGAGAATGGTGAACACAAAGCTGGAGAGGGCTTGTCTGTGACACACTTAGGGTCACTGGAGGGGTAAGCTACTCTCACTGCAAGGACAGGCAAGTTTAGGCCTGATCCTCAAGGGGGATGATACTCAGAACCTTGGCTGTCCAGTGTGGCAGCTGTGTATAAGGAAAGGGGTGGTTGAGAAAGCAGGGCTGGAGGAGGAGGGGCACAGGGACCTTCTACTGTACCAGGCATTGCAGCAGCCTCTGTGCTCTGGTCGCTGCTGGGGCTCCTTCCGTACATGAGAGGTTTCCTTCTGTTTTCAGGTTAATGATTTTTTTTTTTTTTGCTCTTGTTTGCTTTCAGAGTAAGTAACAAGGCTTCATTGTAGCTATAGCTCTACAGGTGTGGACTGTTGAGCTATATTCTTCTTCTCTGGGCCCCTCTCTTCTGTGTGCCTCATCCACTCTACCTGTGAAANGTCCATTTTGTAATACTCGTGTTCTCAAGGCCTTCCAGATGCCAGGTAAGTGAGTGCCCACTCTTCCATCTTCTTTACTAGCTTTGGAGAAAGCTATGCAAATAGCACTAAGATATTATTAATGCTCAGGGACCAACAACCAGAAAAGGGCCACACATACTCAGCACACACAGAGATTTTTGTCTGAATATTTCTGGTCAGTAGTTCGCTGAATCTCTGGACTTGGAATCTGAGGATGTAGAGGGTGAGATACGGAACTTCAATGAAACTTGGC
>LZPO01075884.1:514256-533376 GCA_001675575.1 Neotoma lepida
CCCACCACCACCACCACCACCACCAAAACAAAAAAGCACACAAAATCATGGAGTGCATTTATTGTTGGCCAACTCCTCCTGAGCATGAGGCCTGCCCTAGCATGTGTGTATTAGTGTTACTCTGTTGGAGAAGACTTACTGCTCTTCTCCCAGCAGGTGTCAGCTAGAAACAGCTTCTGGTTACAAGTGTGACTTTCTGCCCACTTCCCCTTCTCTGTACTGGGATTTTGTCTCGCTTGAACTTGTGCATGTAGTCACGGTCATTGTGAGCTCGTATGTGCAGCAGCTCTGTTATGTCTGGAAAGCACTGTTTTCTTGGAGTTTTCCACCATCTCTTACTCTCACAGTCTTTCCAACTTCTCTTCCACATAGATCCCTGAGGCTGTGATAAAGATAGCCTATTTAGGGCTGAATGCTCCAAGCTCTCTCCCTTTCTGCACATCGTACACACATGGGTCTTTGTGTTAATTACTATCTACTGCAAGAAGCAGCTTCTCTGATGTGGGTTGAGCAAGGCACTGATCTATGGGTGTAGTAATATGTCATTAGGAGTCATTTTATGGCTACGTTCCTTTAGCAGAATAATAGTAGTAGGTTTTCCCTAAGGGCTCGTGACCTTTATAGTCTCGGGTTCTCAGCCGCACTAACAGTGTCTGGTCTGGGTTCCATCTCATGGAGTGGGCCTTAAATCCAATAAAAAATAAAGCAGTTGATTGTTCCCATAAACATCGCTGTCACTATTGCACCACTCCGTCTTGTAGACAGATAGCTATTGTAGCTCTAGGGTTTCAAGCTGGGTTTGATTAATGATTACTTTTCTGGTATCAAGTCAGTACCTTCCAGCACTATGAACTCTAGTCAGTAGGGGTGACACTTCCAGGTTGGCACCAGCTCAATTTCTTCATGTTGTGGAGGGTAACCAACAGTGTTGACAGTAGCCTGCCATGTTTGGGGGATCTATGAGAACCCCTTCAGCCAGTGACTCAACAGCATGTAACCCATTCCTGGCACTGGGGATTTTACTTGGTGGCATATGATGTCTAGTTGAGGCATTCTCTCTGCCATTCTATGGTAAATCCATTTAATTTCCTTTTATATGTGTGTATATTTTAGGAAGCTCCTATGGTAGTAGGTTCCCATGTGACTTTTCAAAAGGCTTTTAGTGTTAGTTGTCTTTCCCCGTAGTCCCTCCTTTACTCTGCCCTCCCATCCCCTCCCCCATTTAATACTGCTCCCCTAGTTTTCCCTTTATCTCTTTATGTCACTGTATTCTATTTCCCCTTCCTTAGAAAATCCTCTTCTCCTTCTTGGTCCCTTAGTAGCTACTTAACCTTTGTGGATGTTCTGAATGGGACACACACACCTAAAGTTTATAAGCCAACATTCACATATAAGAGAAAACTTCTTTGGGTCTGGGCTACCTCACTCGGGATGACTGTTTCTAGCTCCATCCACTTAACTACAAACATTTCATTTTTCTTAACAGCTGAATAATATTCCATCGTGCAAATGTGCCATATTTTCATTATCCATTATCAGCTGATTGACATCTAGGCTGTTTCTGATTTCTGACTATTCTGAATAAAGCAGCAACAACCATGCATGAGCAAGTATCTCTAGTGAGATGCAGAGTCCTTTTGGTATGTGCCCAAGAGTGGTGTGGTTGGATCTTGGGGTAGATCCATTTTGAGCTTTTTGAGGAACCTCACGGTGATATCTGTAGTGACTGTACCAGTCTGCATCCTCACCAGCAATGACTATGTTTTCCTTTTTCTCTCATCTCACCACCATGTGTTGTCATTTGTTTTGTTGATCTTGGCCATTCCAACTGGAATAAGATGAAATCTCAAAGTAGTTTTAATTTGCATTTCTAGTGACTAGGGATGTTGAACACTTTTAAAAGTGTTTCTTGCCATTTGTTTCTTATTTTTTCAGAACTCTCTGTTTAGTTCTATACCCATTTTTAGTCAGGTTGCTTGTTTTCTTGATGTTCTTCTTCTTCGTCTTCTTCTTCGTCTTCTTCTTCTTCTCCTCCTCCTCCTCCTCCTCCTCCTCCTCCTTCTCCTTCTCCTTCTCCTTCTTCTTCCTTCTTCTTCTTCTTTTCTAGACACTAACCCTTGCTCTAGAGAAACCTTTTAGCTCCATGGAGTTCTATTCATTAATCGACCTTAATGCCTGCACAATTGGGGTCCTTAAACTTGGTCCTTTTATTGCAAAATCTTTACCTTAAAATATGAACTGAGACTTCCACAAAGTTCAGGGGTTAAATGTGTTTTAATGGCATCAGACAAAGCACTATGGAAATTCTTTAAAGAATTAAAAGTTTGCTCTATTTCAAAAGTATATTTTAAAACAGATTATTTGAGCCAAACTAAACTAATTTTCTTTTTTGAGCACTACCTTCTGGGGTGTTAGACTTCCATATGGTTGGATTGTTAGAAGAACATAGCTAAGAACCAAGGTGATAGGATTGGAGGCAGGAGTGGGGGCCAGAAGCACTGTGTCGAACCACTCCCGCGGATGTGGAGTCATCGGTACTTTATGGAATAATCAGACAAGATTCCTTAGNCCACAGAAATCCCCAAGTCTAGGAGGAATAGCCTATGAGTTGGATAATATAATCAATATTCCACAAGATGTTGGCATAGAAGAGCCTTAAGGCTTAAACAATAAAATGGAATACATTGGGATTCATATAATACTAACATTTAGAGCTTGCAGTATGTGAGTGTGAGGAGGCCTGACTTATCATTAAGCTATATGCAAAGTATATAATAGAATCAACAAATGCTGTTGGGCCAGTTTCTAACCCAGTCAAGACTGGGGGCGGGGGGCGTTCTATTCTTTTGAACTCTGTCACATGCTCTCTGAGGCTTCTTCCTTGGAGCCTGTGTTCAGCCAGTGGCTTGAGAGTTTATTTAAGTCACCAGCCTCTTGATTTAACATTTACTTTCTCACTGCAAACCTCTGGCTAGTTCTGTATCCGGGGAAGTTGATCAGATTTTCAGATGTGTTTCTGAGAGGAGAGGCTCTTGGATTCCTGGCCACAGTTTCTGCTGGCTTAGCTCCTGGGCTAACAGCATCTCTGTGGCATGTGGAAGTCAGCCTGCCTTCATTCAGGTCATCCAAGCTGTGCAGCTAGGCCACATGCAGCCCCAGGTGCTGGGGACTAAGGGAAAGTGTGCAAGCTGATGAACTTGGGTTAGAAACTAGAGGTTCTTGGCCTGTAAAAGAGACATTGTGTGGAGAGGAGCTTCAGAAAACAAAACAAAACAAGGCAAAACCAAGAACTAGCATGGAAGTCCCAGAGATGTTCATTTTGGCTTAGGGTCAGCAAACCTTGTGCTAAAGGTGTGAACCTGTGGAAATAGCTCAGACCTAGCACCCTGGATTCAGTCTCAGCTGCCTCCCAGGACAGCACCATCATTCCCGTTCACTGTTGTCTGAGTGCCTGCTGTCCACTCTTGCTGATTCTCATGTATAAAGGTCTGTCCATTGTCAGCTCTCTTCCAGTCTTGCTCACGGCCTCACTGGGTCCCAGTAGGCTCCACTGCTGGCCATTCCCCTCACAACCCTCTCTCCATCATGCTTGCAAACGCACCTGGTTCCTGCTGCCCACTGTATCAATCTTAATTCCATTTTCATTTCTCGAGCTGTCTTGCCTGACACATATCCTCTAGGACTACCTGCTGTGTGGTCACTCAGTTTAATGGGGGCGATAATCACAGTGCCATGTGGCAGACACCTTAACTGATGGTAGGAGCAATGGATTTGGAAGACTATACCCAGTACTGTCTGAGCTACACACAGTGATATGTGGGAGCCTAGCTTGAAATGGGCAAGTTATGCAGTGGAAGGAGAGAGGGGAGTCCTGGGACACTGAGTCACCTTAGACTATCAGGCTTCTCTGAGGCCAAGAGATGACCACTGTGTTCTGACAATAACATCGCTCCCTTTTGACATCTTCTCCAAAGTGTCTGAGATGAGGAACAGAAAGTCTGTGGCTTATCCTGAGATACAACCTTCGAACAGCCTCTTGACAGAACACACACAGACAGAATGTGGCACAGAAGCAAAATAAAAAAGACTACAGGATGAAAAAAAAATAAGTAAAACCTGGGGGTGTGAAGCATGAACACAAACATCTGGAGAAGTGGACCAGGAGCTTGTTCAGACAAGGGCACACATCTGGCAACCTCAGTAGGTCTGTGCTCTGCTTTCCTGGAGAAAGGCAGCCATTTTTGCCATGTTGTTCGTAACAATTCCTCCTTTATTTAGCACAAAGAATTAAACCAATTATGCAACTTCAGAACAAAGCAAACCCAACTCCTTGCCTCGGGATCTTCCTTTAGGGTGGCAAAGCAACTGGTGGTCTTCTTTTTGGGTGTTGGGAAGGGTCATAGAACGTATCTATCTGCTGACTGCCAAAACATCCAACCACATGGCTCTCCTCAAATCTACTTCTCCCCTGGCCTTTGCATCCTTCTTTCAGCAGGTCAGCTCACTTTTTATAATATCCTCTGTTCCTCTGTGTCACACCTGTAAGCAAACCCAGAAGCCACCCCCTTCCCTTCCCCATTGCCATCACACCCCTGCCACCATCTTTCCTGACTCAGCATCCTGAGTATTCTGCAAACAAGCTGGTTTTGCTGCGACCTTGAGAACCTTGCATGTTGTGGTCCTTCTTCCAGAAGCACTTGCCCAGACCTCTGCCTGCTCACACTCTCCTCCTGCAAGCCTGCCTCCACCACTGTGTCTTCTGCTTTGGCCTCAGCTGGTATACCCCTCCCTCCTCTATAGTGCTAGTAGGGGCTTAGGAATAGCCAAGGTCACATGGTGAGTTTTGGAGGTACTGTTGTCCATGGCACCCACCCACACAGGGCCACTCACTTCTCCAGTCCACACTACATCCTCCAGCACACCTGGACAGTCCCCTTTCCTTGTTCATGCCCATCTGTCTTGTTCTTTCCTCTATAACAACTGATTTCATCATGGAGCTTATAACTGTGTGAGGTCAGATCTGGGTAGGTTATAATGAGTTGGCAATCTGAGCACCCAGTGGTAGAGAAGGGGTACTCAGAAGTGTACCTTGTGATCACCCACTGTAGAGCAAAACTGACTGGCCCTTCTTGAGATGGTAAGCTCCACAAACAAGGGCTGCTTCTCCTGTTGTGGTCTCTGATGTGTCCCCAGCATGCACAAGACTTGATGTCCACGAATGGCCAGTGGGCAGAGCCTGGCACACACTCAGCTCCTAGTACACATTTCTTCTTATTTCTTATGGTTGTATGTTTTCCATGACTCAGGTTTTCAGAACACTCTTTGTCATTGTCTTAGTCAGTATTCTATTGCTGTGAAGAGACATCATGACCACTGCAGTTCTTATAAAGGAAAACATTTAATTGGGGCTGGCTTACAGGTTCAGAGGTTTAGCCCATTATTGTGGTGGGAAGCATGGTGGCACACAGGCAGACATGGTGCTGGAGAAGGAGCCTAGAGTTCTGTATCTGGATTGGCAGGCAGCAGGAAGAGAGAGCCACACTGGGCTTGCCTTGAGCATTTGAAACCTCAAAGCCCACCCCTACAGTGATACACTTCCTCTAACAAAGCCACACCTACTCCAACAAGGCCACATCTTTTCATAGTGCCACTCCCTATGAGATTATGGGGGCCATTTTTATTCAGCACCATAGCCATGCTCTGGGCAGTGTGGCAAAGTGGGGAGAGCACTGGGATAAGAGCCTGAGACCCTTTCTGAGCCCCACACAGGCTATTATGAGTTTTGTGTCTCTGGGCAAGTTACTTAACTCTCTGAGATTTTTGTTTCCTCGTTTGTCAAGTTGTAATGAAGTCTGATTTTGTTCCTAGGTTGCAAGCTGCTGGGATGGATAGATATGATAATATGTCAAAATGTATTATGTGTGGCCCTGGAAGATGGAGAGTCAATTGATTTTTACCGTGGCTGACACTCTTACACTGGCTACGAGGAGCCTATTATTCAGTCGCCATCAGGACCTTCCTGTTCTTCTCAAACAGCCTTCATTTCTTACACAGGCATCTCAAGAAAAGAAAATGAGAAAGCAACACAGTAATGTATTTCAGTGAACAGATTTTGCACTTAAAATTCTGACACTGTGCTCAGCCCAGTAGTAATAAATTTTTCTGCCTTGAGTAGTGCTTCTCAGACGTGCACTAAGGGAAAATAATTAAAGAAAAACCCAATAAAAAAGAGATCATAAAGGAGAAGAAGGATCATAAATCACCGGTGTGGCCTACTGCTGTTCTCGGGCTGAATTTGACAGCAAGGACCCTAGATTTTAGAATCTGACACTAGGATTCTTGCAATATAACCTTGTTCCTATGAATGGAATATTAAAAGGCACAGAGCTGTATATGCAATCATGTGGGCAAACAGGAGAGCAGAGAGAACCAGAAGATGGCCTTCCTCTTCATTCACAAGATAGCCAGGAGCAGAGCCCGGGGGTACACTCCAACCTGCTGGAGTTGCGTGATCTCTCCTGATAATTGGCAAAGAACCTTTGGCTAAAAAATCTGCAACATCAAAGAATGAGTGGCCTTGCATGGGCATCCAACTGAGACAATGAACTCTGCTCCAGAGTGAGGCTAGAGCCCTTTGGAGATATGCAGATGCTGCTATCAAGTGAATAGAAACACCATTTACCTAGTGATAGATTTCTCATCATCTTTTTGTTTCCTTTTTGCCTTTCTCAGAAAGTTACCAGTCTATCCCGAGTCATCAGTGCCTCCGCTTATGCACTCAGCAATTATTTAGTGAATCCTAGCTTGAGCTGGACAGTATTTTAAGTCTGAAGAATATTGTGAAAAGTAGCCAAGTACCTTGTCCACGGATAGCTCACGGCGTAGAGATGCTCATCTGAGGGATAAGTGAATGAATAATGTAATTTCAAAATGTGATAAGGCTCCTCCAGGCAAAGGTTATGGTGGCAGGTAGCTTATTCTCACCCCAAGGGGGGGCATTAGAAGGGCCAATCAAGAAAGGTAATGCATCTGAAAAGGGGAGCCTGCCTGTGATATCCTGGAAAGGTTGTGCTTGGGGAGCCGGGAAGAGCTTGAAACGGAAGGGGTTAGCAGAAGGTGGGCAAAGAGACAGAGGGCTAAAGAGTGGCAGGCCAGGTCATGCAGAGCACTGAAGGCCTCTATGGAGGGAATTGGGATGCCATTTAGGAGGAATGGGTAGTTTCTAAAATGTTGTAAGCAGAGGAATGAGATGTTCCAGTTCTCCTTATGGAAAAATCTCTCTGACTGCAGAGAGGACGGGTCATTGAAGGAGGAGAAGGAAGTAGGTACACATGGCATTGTCATACTATAAAAATGAGGATTTGGGATTTGAACCTTGTGCCAGAGATATGGCTAGTGAGATAAAAGCACGGGGTTGTGATGTCTTTTGAGGTGGAAAAATGAGTATTGCTGATGGAAGTTACAAACAACATGGTAAGGAGAGAAAAATCAAGAATGTCCCCTGGAGTTTTGGCTGAAGCAACTGGATACAGAGTCATGGAGAACTGGAGGGAGACTGGTTGGGAGCACACACGTGCAGTGAGCAATTCTGTCTCGGATGCTCAAGGCTCACGTGTCTAGCAGACCTTCGAGTGGAGCTACTGGGTTGGCGGTTGGACAAAAGTTGTGAGTTTGGAGAAGAATTCAGAATAAGAAATGAAGGTTTGGTATTTGATTGTGAGACAGACAGACCAGACCCAGACAGACAAATGCTTCTTGTTCTCTCTTATATGTAGATCATAGTTTTCAGTCTTTAAGTCTGTGTTTTTAGCTTGGAAGCCAGGAAACTAAAAAGAGGCCATGACAGGTGGGAGAACTTTGGAATACAGGTTAGACATAAAGTGGGGAGAAGGAAAAATGGAGGGGTTTATAGGTGGGGGAGGGGATGAGAGGATATTGATGAGGTGGGGACAGGTATAACAGATACCAAGGATGTCTGAAAAAGACATGCTAAAATCTATTATTTTGTAAGCATATATAGACACATTAAAAAGAGTTTAATTGGAGTTACCCTATACCAGGGGCTAATGCTTCTCCACGATGCACTAAGATAACAAACAGAAGGTCCAGTTCTAGGTGTGGGATACCCTCCTTTTGATTTGTTGGTCAGGGAGATCTCAAAGGTCCCCCAAACCATACAGACGATTGTCATTGGTCTTGGTTGCCCACCAGAACCTGGTGATAAGATCCTATTGCTGAGGACACCGCACATGTTGGTCACAGGACATGGAGAAATCAGGCTGTTACTGATACGGAGTCTTCCTCCCTGTTAGGCAGCTTTCATAGCACCAGAAAGTGATATGTTGGGGGAGAAAAAATTAAAAAAAGAAAAAGAATAGAATTACCCAGTTGTGAACCTTGCAAGCTATAATAATGACTGACCTGGTAAGATACTATTAATGTAATAGAGGTAGGAATGGTAAGGGGGTAACCAATAGCTTCCTAATTAGATTTAAGGGCTGCTCCATAGGATAGAATTGGTGCCTGGTACTATAAACATGACCAAGAAACTGTGGTTAGGGAGGTCATAGGCCCTAAGAGAGAACCTATGACTATTATCTCACTAAATGGATGCACATCCAGCTGCCTTCCTCTTACCCTTATCCTGACAGCTAGTGCAGCTCTCACACCTCATCATAGAGGCTTCCTTTTGCAGTGGATAGTGGATGATGGTCAACACAGAGACTCATGGCTAGTCACAGTGCAGAGAGTAAGTGACTCTGCAGTGATCAGCCACAAATTGGACATCTAGATCACACTCTCTTTCTCCAAAAGTTCAGTGAGCATCATGGAAGAGGAAGCGGAAAGATTAAGATTGAGGAAGTCTGCTGCAGAACTGCCTTTCAGACACGACAGGGGCCATTGGACTCATGACCTCAAGCTGTGGTTGCTCAAACAAGACCTGCACATGGATCAAGCCCCTCAGCTTTCCATCATGGATGGGGTAGGGGATCCCAAGGGAGATCTATACTGAGAGACTATTGGCAGTTTATGGCTTCTAGGGGAGCGAGAGTCATTTTTCTTCAGGCATGCGGCCCCTGGTAGGTTACCCATAAGGGGTGAGTGACATATGTGGTCCTCAGACACGCTGCAGGGTGGGCAGAGTTAGTGGTTCAAGTCTAGGGTGTCTACCTGGAGCAAGGGTGCTAGAGGACAATGGCAGGACACGTGGGACAAAAGTAGGCTACAAGGACCAGCTATGTTTAACTCTTTAATCAATGTTGAGTTGAATTAATTAATTTATCTTTATAAGATCAAGGCCATGTTTCTCCTTTCCTGTGTGGATATCCAGGTTTTTCTAGCACCATCTCTGTATCATGTGTTCTTGGTGTCCTTGTCAAAAGTAGCCAGCTATATATTTGTGGGTTTCTTGCTGATCTTTCTGTCACGCTGGTCTGTGTGTCTCCTTTAGTGCCAGCTCCATGCTATTTCCATCCCACAGCTCTGGAGTATAATTAGAAGCCAGGAAATGTAGTGCCTCCAACTTCATTTTTTTCCCTCAAAATTGCCTTAGCTATGCAGATCTTTTTGTAGTTACATGTGAATTTTAGGATTCATTTTTCTACTTCTGTGGAAAAAAGTTGGAAATTGGACAGGACTATATTGAATCTGTGTATTATTAATTCTTCCAACCTACAAACAAGTATTTTTCTGTGTGCTCTGTGGTTTTTACTGTTGTTTGTTTCTTTGAGACAGGTTCTTGATATGTAGTCCTGGTGGCCTGGAACTCATGAGATCCACTTTCCTCCAGGCACCATGAGTTAGGTAGCCTTGCTCTGCCCCGCACTGCCCACCATGATGGGCTATCTCAGCACATGCCCAAAAGCAATGGATCTAGCTGAATACTGACTGGAATCTGTGAAACTGTGGGCAAAAACAAAACAAAACAAACAAACAAACAAAAAACCCCAAACCACAAAAAACCTTCCTCCTCCTAAATTGTTTATCTCAATTATTTTATCACAGTGACAGAAAGCTAGTCCTTACGATTTCTAGATGCTGCTACAGCACAAGTTGGCTGATGGTGATATTGCTGTCTGTTGTGTGACAAAAATCTTCCTGGGGAGATACAACATACATGTCTACTCACCCCAGATAGGGAAGCCACCACAGACCAAAGGACAGGAAACACCAAAATCCAACTTGTTGAACCAATGAGTTTTATTGGGGTTACTTACAGGAATATGAGTGAGGGGTTGCTTACAGGTGCAGAAATGACTCAAAGACAGATACATCACTGTACTGGCTGGTTTTGTATGTCAACTTGACACATGCTACAGTCACTAGAAAGGAAGGACCCTCAGTTGAGGAAATGTCTCTATGAGATCCAGCTGTAAGGCATTTTTTCAATTAGTGATCAATGGAGGAGGGCCCAACCCGTGGTGGGTGGTGCCATGTCTGGACTGGTAGTCCTGGAGTCTATAAGAAAGCAGACTGAGCATGCCATGTGAAACAAGACAGTAAGCAGCACCCCTCCATGGCCTCTGCATCAGCTCCTACCTCCAGGTTCCAGCCCTGCTTGAGTTCCTGTCGTGACTTCCTCCAATGATGTACTATGATCTGGAAGTGTAAGCCAAATAAACCCTTTCATTCCCAGCTTGGTTTTTGGTCATGGTGTTTCATCACAGCAGTAGAAACTCTAACTAGGACCATCACCAAGGCCCACCCAAGCATGGGTGACTGCTCACAAAGCTGGGAACCTGGAGCACACTGCATAGCCAGCCGATAGTGTCAACAGGTTGGAGAGGGTTCTCTCCAAATAACTCTGGTCTAAACTTCTTCCAGGCAGCTCTGCTGGTTTCTGCTTCTTCCACACAGCTGGGTTAGTCTTAGAGTTGTCTTTGCAGCTTGACTTGTCTGAGTCATCTTTGCAGCTCAGGGTCCTTTAGTCTGAGAGGGACTCTCAGCATTTATTGCTTACTCTGGTAGGAAGAGGCCTAGTGAATCTGTCCAGTTTCAGGGACTTCCTGAAGCTATTCTTAGTTGTTTACCTTCTTTAAGGAGCTTCTTGTAGGATGGGATGTTCCAATCTCAGAGGAAACTGTTACACAATACTGTCCTTTCAGATTCTTAAAAAGACTATGGTCTCTTGTCCTTGCCTCCCCAGTAGATCAGGCAGAATGTGCTAGTAAGAGTCAAAATGAGAATGAGGGGGCTCAGATACAGTTTAGTGGTACAGTGCTTGCCTAGCATGGATGAGGCCCTGGGAGGAAAAATCATTACCAGTTACCCATACTGGGGTACATACTTAGAATCCTTACACTTGGGCGGCTGAGTCAGGAGGATCATGAGTTTGAGGCCAGCATGGCTATATAGAGAGACCCTATCTCAAAAAACAAACAACCAAAGAAAAGTAGGCAAAAAAGATTAGAATAAGGCTTGCAAGACTATCTGAAGCAACACAAGAGAGTGCCCCTAATCTTTGTCACTGGGCAGCAGACACACAGTACATTGCTTGTCATCCAGACTGTGTGAGGCAGATGGACTCTCCCCAGGCTTTGCTGTCTACCTCCAGAAGCACAACACGTGACAGTGGAGGTGCAGGGAGACTGGCAAGAGGAAGAGGAGTCATGAGGAAGAAGAAGGCTGCGGGTCTTGGTGAGTGGCAGTCCAGCATTCTAAAAGCATGTGCAACACAATGTCCATGTCAATGAACCTCAGGCACGGGGGAACAGGTCAGCTGGCCAAGGGCTTGCTAGACCATGCATTCCCACCTTTGCCTAGCTAGGTAATACTCCTTGAGTAGTAAGAGAATTCTTGAAGCTGAGGCAAGAAAATGTCCTGAATTTTTTTTTGTTTCTATACTCTTTTTTTTTTTACTAATTTTTTTCATTTATTTACATACTGACCACAGTTTCCCCTCCCTCCTCTCTTCCCATTCTCTCCCCCCCACCTCCCATCTATCCCCTATATCCACTGCTCCTCCATTCAGAAAGGGGCAGGCCTCCCATCAGAGCTGTCTCTTATACACATCTAGATGTGTATAAGAGACAGGCTAGGGGCTCCACAAAAGACCAAGCTGTCTTGATCTTTTGTCATCCACATGCAGAGGGCCTAGGTTGGTCCCATGCAGGCTCCCTAGCTGTCGGTCCAGAGTCCATGAGCTCCCACTAGCTCAGGTCAGCTGTCTCTGGGTTTCTCCGTCATGACCTTGACATCTCCTCACTTGTACAATCCCTCCTCCCTCTCGTCAACTGGACTCCCAGAGCTTGGCCCAGTGTTTGAAATGCCCTGGATTTTAATAAGGGAATAAAGGTGGATTCATAGAATTTCACAAAATAGTTTTGTCCCTGTCCTTAAAATGGTGGCAGCAGTTTCCAAGGCAGAGTTGGTCATTAGGGAGTGTCTTAGGGTTTCAATTGCTGTGAAGAGACACCATGACCACAACTTTTATAAAGGAAAGCATTTAATTGAGGCGAGCTTACAGTTTCAGAGGTTGAGTTCATTATCATCATGTCAGGAAACACGGTGGCCTGCAGACAGGCATGGTGCCGGAGAAGAAGCTGAGAGTTCTATATCTTGATCTACAGGCAACAGGAAATAAATGGTCTACCATACTGGGCATAGCTTGAGCATATATGAGACCTCAAAGCCTGCCCCCACAGTGACACATTTCCTCCAACAAGGCCACACCTCCTAATAGTGCCACTCTCTGTAGGCCAATCATTCAAACACATGAGTCTATGGGGGCCATACCTATTCAAACCACCACAGGGAGTAAGTGAGATGCGGCAGATGTAGGTGAGGGCATTGGAGAACTGGGAGATTTAAAGCAGTGAGGACTAGGTGACCCAGGTGACCATGTTTCTGGCTTAGAGATAAAGGAGCTGGGTCTGTTCTGTTTCAGAATCTGCACTGCTGTTATGCTTCACCATTCTATGGAGTAGGTTGTGTACGTGAACAGGTAATCAGATTTATAAATCATGGCAAAATATACATAACATAAAATTCATCATCCCAACCCTTTTTATGTGCATACCTTAGTAAGATTAAGTGGGGCACTAGGGTCTTTCTACTGTTGTACAACCATCACTACTACTCATCTGTGGCACATTTTCATCTTCNACAATTAAACCTATATCTATTAAATACATATGTCCTGTTTCTCCTGCCTGGTTCTTGGGAACCACCACTCTCCTTCCTGTCTATATGATTTTGACTATACAAAAACATCATAGAGGTAAGATATTATGCAGTATTTGTCTCTTATTTCCCTGGCACAATGTCCTCAAGGCTCACCTGTGTTGTCACCTGTGTCAGAATTTCCTTCCTTTTAAAAGCTGGATACATAGTCCACCCCATTGAAATACCAATTTTTGTTCATCCACACCGTCATTGATGGACACTTGCATCGTTTCTACTTGGGCTGCTGTGAACTGTGCCACTGTGAACATTGGTATGCAGATATCTACAGGTATCTGTTCATGTCTGTGTGATGTGATTTTATTTAGTTAAAATAGGCGAATTACTAAAAAATGTAAATAATGTACAATTTTGAGCCATTCAAATGGACAATTCAGAAAAACAGGTCTTATAGAAGCTGAAGAGTCATGAGAAATGCCCCCTCCTCTGCGATGTTCCCTCAACCTTGGGTATAGAGGTTGTGTTGTAGATGTATAAATTGGGCTGGGCACCCCATGGTCATATCATCTACATTTTGACCAGTTGTGGGTTTCTATGGTAGCATCCTTCTGCTGTAAAAAGAGCTTCTTTGATGAGAAGTGAGAACTACACTTATCTGTGGGCATAAAGGTACATATTTAGATTGCACTTGGACATTATACTAATTTTGGACAGTAGATGTAGTAGGTTCTCCTCAAGGGTTCATGACCTCACCAGCCATATGTACTTAACTAGCTTTACAGTACTAGGCATGAATTTCCTCCAAATGACTGGGCCTTAAGTCCATTTAGGTAGCTTTAGTTACCCCTAAGACATAAGTGCTACCCTTGCTCCCTTGGGGTTATCTTGCCAGGATGGTCACTGTTGTGGATCATAAACTTTATAGCTATGTAGCACTTTTCTCCCTTGGCAGCTTACACAGCATGTTCTGTTAGAGAAAGTCCTCAGGGGAGAGGCTTCCAGGTCAGTTCCAGCTCAATTCCTCCAAGTCCCATGTCCACCATGTGTGGCATCTTCAGCGATAGTCTTACCTTCAAGTTCTGGGAGGCCACCAAGGACAATGGCAATAACCTATACTGTCTTAGGAGTTTCTTGGACTTTCCTTACCAGCAACACTAGGGGAAGTGTCCCATGCCTGGTGTTCGGTTTTTGTTAGATGGTCTATGTTTTCTTTGAGGGGGGAGGGGGGAGTATTATTACCCAAAGTGTCATAACTTTGGGTCTTAACTATAACTATAACGTCTTTAAATCATATATGTGAGTACATATATATTACATATGTGTTTTAAATAAACATAAAATAATATGTTTCCCTGTGGCTTTTTCAAGCATCCTTAGTGTTATTTATCCCACCCTCCATCCTTCTTCAATTCTTGTTGCATAGAAACATGTTATTGTCAAAGGGATTTAAGCCTATTGTTCTTCCCTGCCACTGACAGTTTGTAGAACAATGGGAAGCAGGGCCCTCATACTTGTTAATCATTATGAGCCAATGTTGTGCAGAGCCCTTTTATAGTCTTTTTTAATATATCTGATTTCACTCAATTCTCCAAATAGCCCTAGGAGGTAAGATGTCTCATTCCATTTTATAGATAAGGGCCAGATTGGAAACCTGCCAGAGGGCCCATGGAGGAAATGACAAATCTCTGATGCCAGCTAAACTGGGCTGAGCAGACACCAGGCCTAGGCATCTCAGACTTCTGAGTGAGATGTCTGTGACTTTGTTTTAGCACCTGTTTTGCCTCTGCAGGTCTGGCCTGAGGCTTCTACGATGCTTCTACTGATTGCTATTTGTCAGGAGAACACTGTGAACTGCAAGCTCCTGTCACTCCTCCTGTAGTTTCTGGGATGTGATAATGTCATTGCCCAAAANGTAGGTCTTTAGTGTGACTTCAAATGGTGCACCCCATGCCCATGTGACCTCATATCACCTTTATCTGCAACCATGAGTTCACCAGGGAAGGCTGGTCTTTGTCCCTACAAATTGGCTCTTCATAAATGGTGGTGCTGGGCTCCTCCTGCCCAGAGCATGGTAATTTCCAACAGATTAAGGATGAATTAGCATTTGCTTGGTTGAAAGGTTTTTATGAAGTCTTTTGAAAGCACCCGAATATTTAGTGAGCAAGTTGGGACAAACAACTCCCCACAGACAAGGCAGTGAAGTGAAAACATGAATTGTCTCTGGGCCAGAAAAAGCCCTCTGTTCTCTTAGGAGCCCTTGCAGAGGCTTAGAGGACTCTGGTCAGGAGCATGGTATCGGGAAGTGGCATCTGGATGTGACATCTGAGCAACGCTCAGGTGTCATCCTCAGGAGCTGCTATCAATGGGTCTGGCTGCTTTAGACATAGATATTTTGATGTGTATACCCCATCTTTTCTTTATATTGCTTTATAGAAAGTTACCACATAGAAAGGTCTTTAAGGATAACTTGGACCATCCGCTTTCCCTCTCACAGGAAACACAGAGAGAGAGGTGAGATTTCTTATCTAGCGATACAGAAAGTTATTGGCAACACTGGCCAGATATGGGCTATGTCTCCTAATTCGTTTTTAGGCACAATGATAAGAGGCAGGAGAATTGTAGTAAGGTCATTCTGGGTTCAACATCTAGTCCTACACTTCTTGTATTACCCAAGACAAGTTACTGAGCCTCCATGGGCCTTACATAAGTACAGGCACCCTCAGGTAGAAGGGGCTGTTGGATCCACTGGAGCTGGAGTTATAGGTAGTTATAAGCTTCCCAACCTGGGTGATGGAAACTGAACTTGGGTCTTTGGAAGGAAGAACAGTAAGCACTCTTAACTGCTGAGTCATTTTTCCAGTCCCATGTATTTACCTATCAAATGAGGATGGCAACATTAGTGTAGGGGACAGTGGGTGGGATCTCTGAGCTGCTGTTGGGAACTCGGAAGAGTGTGGTCAGAAAGTGGTTAGGAAGAGACATACCGGTGGGGTAGGAGGAAGGCAATCACCTTTATGATGGGTGTGGGGAATTATTTCATGAACCAGCGTAGAAGTTGAAGAATGGGTTTGACAGGCCTATCCAGTGCCACTTGGACCAGATGGGTGAAAGACACCCACAGGTCAGCCTGGGTCCTCACAGTCAGAGCTGGCTAAAGGCATTCACAGGCCTGCCCAGAGCCACAAGGTAGGTACCATTTTGGTGAGCAAATATGTGGTGGAGATTTGGGAGAGAAAGAGAAGCTGAATGGTTCATGTGTCATGGAAAGAGGCGGAACTAAAGAAGTGAAGGCTGTGAGGAATAGGCTGATGTGGGTGACCTGTTTGCCATCCCAGGCCAGGGTGACATCCAGGCCTGGGCTGCTGCCAAGAGCTATGTCTGGGTCCATGGTCCTAACACAGCTGAGGTCTGTGTTGACATTCATGACCCATGTTGCCACCAAAGGCCACAAGAATGCCTGGGGTCTGGGCTACTACCTAACTCCATGTTGGTGTCTGAGAGCCATGCTGCTGCAAGGGCCATACAGTTCCGAATGGCCTGCACTGCCACAAGATGCCATTATGATGTCCTGGCCTAGGCTGCAGATGAGGGCCATGTCTGGATCCATGGCCCTACAACAGCCAGGGTCTGTGTTGATGTCCATGGCTCCTGATACCGTTGAAGGCCACGCCAATGCCAGGGGTCTGGGCCACCACCTGGACCCATGTTGGTGTCTGAGGGCCATGCTGCCACTGGGGCCATCTAGGTAGGTCTGAGCTTCTCCCAAGGGCCATGTCTGGGTCCATGATTCTGCTGCAGCTGGCATCTGTGTTGATGTCCTTGGCCTGTGTTACCACAGGGGGCCATAGGAACCATGAGTGATCAAATCTGAGAGCCTTGCTGAGCTGGCACCACCCTTCCCTAAGCCCTTGAATAACTGGACACAGCAGCAGGAGAGCAGGCCCCATCCCGCGTGGGAGAGCTGGCCCTCCCCCCACCCCCAAGATGTCCCCACCCCTCACCGAGGGCATAGGAGAGCTGGCTCAGCCCCTCACCTGAGGGAGGTGGCCCCAGCAGTCTGGACTGACCAGCTTAGCTCCCACCCAGGCCCATATCCTGGGCCTGGGCCTTGAGTTGGCCCACCCTAACATCTACCCCATCTATGACCTGCTAGAGTGCATGAAGGGACTGGTCTTGTGGAATAACAGCTGAAGGGTCTTTATGACTTGGGGCAACAGCAAGATATCTGCGAGGAGTTTTGGTGAGGATCCAGTGATGATGGTATGCCAGAGGCCTCGAACCAGACCAATGACTCATTGCAATGAACATTTGCAGGCTCATTTGCTGATTGGACAAAAGGGTGTGACACACCGCAGCTCCCAGTGCCACTAGGACCAATGAAGAGGTGTTGAAGAGGTGTTGGAGAGGCGGGAACGATGGAGGAGCGAGGTGGGTTACTTTTGTTTTTAATTATTTTGGGGTGGTTTCTTTGTGGGGGACATTGTAGGGTGAGGGGCAGATATGAAGGGGCTGGAGGTGAGTGGGATAGGGGTACATACATGATGTGAAATTCCCAAAGAATTAATATATATATGAAGTGGTTTGAGACCAGGAAGACAAGAGTTAAATTCTGTCCTTCTACGTTGTGTAGACTAGAGTGAGTTAGTTAACTATTAAAATCCATTTTCAGTGTTGGTTAGGAAAGAGATTACAATTGTTTGTGTCTATAGAGTTGTTGAGGATAGTGGAATAACGCACACTAAACAATTAATTACACATCACAATTAGTATACAATAAACATTAGTTAGTATTACCTTCATTATTATCAGCACATCATTAGTGTAATTGTATTATTATCAAAAGCATTGAAGAGGAGAGAAGATTCTAGAAGGGTAGGGGACTTTTGTCTCTTATCTAGGTTTAAGGCATCCAACAAGCCTTAAGGAGAACAAAGAAAGTTGATTTTTGAGATTGTATTGGCTGGGCATTGCGGGGGAGAAAGTCAATAGTCCTCTGATCAGAAAGCAAATCTGCCCAGTGGTGTACCTCAGTTATTCATTTCTCTAAGGGGAGCAATATGGGACGGGACGAGGGACTAAGAGGATGGAGGGAAAAGTCTTTCCCGGGGAACCCAAAGGCATGAGGAATAAACACTCTCCCTCATACCAAATAGATCAAGGCTCAAGACTTAAAAATCCTTCATTTAGAATACAACAATGTAATTTGAAAACAATGTGATAACTACCATAAAGACTTGAATTTAAGTAATAGACAGGAAAAGGGTATAGACGAAGTGATTGAAAAGACACATTAAAATCACATCCTGGGAAAGAAAGGATTAAAAGACTAACTTCAGGTCAGACATAGGCAGCCCAAGAAACTAAGATAGGAGATAAAGGTAGATGATAAAACATCCATGAATAAATTGTTTAGTGTGGGATTCCAGAGATACACAGTCATCAGCAGAATAATAAATACAGTTTAAATGAAAGTAACCTGCATGGGTGGATAATGCTGCTACTAGGAACCATGAGTTTCTAAACAAAAACTCCAGTCCAGATGTGTTGTGAGATATTTGTACATGGTATGAAGGTGTATTGCTGTGATTGGTGTAATAAAAAGCTAAACAGTCAATAGCTAGGCAGGAGATATAGGCAGGACTTCCGGGCAGAGACAGGAAGTAGGAGGAGGAATCTGGGGTGGAAGACACCAGGAGGCATGGAAGAAGCAGGATGGGCAGTATGTGACAGAGCATAGATGAATAGAAATGGGTTAATTTAAGTTATAAGAACTAGTTAGGAACAAACCTAAGCTAAGGCTGAGCTTTCATAGTTAATAATAAGTCTCTGTGTAGTTATTTGTGAGCTGGTGGCCCAAAGGAAAGTCCGACTACACAGATGTGGGATATGTCCATGTGAGTTGTTGGTAAAGGAGGCCTTAGAGTCCCCACATACACACAAAAAATAGACTATTGTCATTGCTCTTCGTTGTGCACGCCCCAGTGAATGACCCATGTGC
>LZPO01075884.1:533414-554254 GCA_001675575.1 Neotoma lepida
ATGAATGAATGAATGAAACACAGGATGAAACACAGAAGAAAATGGAACATAAAGTTAGAAGGGAGATGTGTTGAGGGGTCTTGTGGGGAGTTGGAGGGAGGGAATGGAGGTAGATATGATCCATATATATTATGTACATGTATGGAATTTTCAAAGAATAAAACAATAGGAAGAGTATATTTAAGTTACAGGAGGTTTTTATAATCAAGGACAGAAGGAAGTAAATCCAAACGGATTGGAAAGGGATAGCAGAGTTAGTGGCATCCCCTGGAGGGAAGGGGGTCTTTGTATGAGCATGGAGAACTTCTGATCAGGTGTGGGGAGTGGACCCAGGTTATGTCAGGACATGAAGAGACAGGAAGGTCAGGTGAAGAGCGATTGATTCAGCCTGGATAATGCCAAAGAAGGCAGTGAAGGTGTCTTTACCTCAGGAGAGCTGGGTGGGGTCAGGGTGAGAAGGGAACATGAAGACTGGGAACAAGGCTCCAGGTAGAAGTGGCTGGGTTTTCTCAGGAACAGCAGAGGACAGGATTCATACAAATTCCTCTGTATAAAATCCCTGCAGATACATCCCCAGGCTCAACCTGTTATTTTTTTCCTAGCATAGCCAGTGAACAAACTTGCACTCAGGGAGAACAATGCTGGTTTTGGGTTTTTTTTTTGGTTTTGTTTTTTGTTTTTTACTTTACTGATAACTGGTTACCCATGTTTTAAAGAAGGAGTCATTCTAAACATTGTTTTCCTAGATCTCTTTCAGATTAAATTAGTTGTTTCAATCCGCTTGACTAATCAGATCAAATCCTTATAGACCACAATGGCAAATATCTATATTAGCATTGTGCCTAATGGTAGCATACACTTCTGTTTCTTTTGNGCATTGTTTGTGGTTTGAGATTTTTCTAACTGGTAGAAGTGGTTGGACTTAGAGGAACTAGGAAGACATGCAGTGAGAATTACAAGGGCAATCAAATTACCTCCATGGCCAAGTGTACCTGCACAGGGATGCAGCCAGAGCACCCTCAGCAAGCACGGTCAGTGTGGAAGCATGTCCTGCTACATGCATGATCTCACTTCTGCAGATCCATTCATCCTCTGTCTGTGGGGTTCCATCAGCCAGCTATAGAACAGAGAAGCTGCGTCTGCCATTTCCCCACTGTGAGTGTCTCAACGTGAGAGACAGAAAGTAGCAGATAAGAGAATTGTTAGCTGCCTGTGGGGAGTCTGAGAGGTGACACAGGAGGAATCACGGAGAAGTGATGGGTGAGAGTTTTCTTAGGTGTGCCTTCTTCAGGAAAGGTTTCTATGGATAACATCATTATAAAGTCCTGTGTCAATCAACAAAGAGCCCGTGTTCTAAGAAATGTGTCACTAGGCAAGTCCATTGTCAAGCAGGCATCTAGGTGCGCTTACACAAACCTGAAGGAAGAGGTCATTCTCTCTGCATGGACTTACCATGACATCAAGACTTTCAGTGAACACGTGACGTGTGAGGCTGAGTTGGCAACATAGTGCAGGCTATTCTGTACTTTTCGTTTATAACTAAAAGTACACTTTAAAATGTTGATTTAAGAACAGTGCAGTCAATCCGTCACATTTGTTATCACCCCAGAGTATGACGAATAGAGCATAGTTGTCCGTGCTGCACTTTTATAGAGCTGGCAGGGGGTAGGTTTGTTTGTGCCAGCATTGCAGCAGACTAAAGAGTAATGTGCTACAATGTTACCATGGCTACAAAGTCACCAGGCAACAGAAAAACTTCAGCTTCATCTGGCTCTCATATGACTACCATCATATAATAAAACGTTGTTAAATGGTCCATGACTATATTTGTCTTGGGATACATGGAGTGTGGAGGCTTAGGGTTGATGTTTAAAAGTATAATTGTGGGGCTGAAGTGCTTACTCACATATGTGTATACCCATGCACACACACACACATACACAGGCACACATGATGCACATGCACACACATGCACACACACAAACATCATCTAGTCATGGATTTTTTAATATTAAAGACAAAAAACCACCAACAAGAAAAAAAAGCAAAAATTAGAATCAAATCCTATCAAGACAGCAGCAATTAAAATTGATTCCTCTAAAAATGGGCGGGACTTTTCACACCTAACATTCAACAGTAGATGAGGAAATAAGATTTTGGGACTTCTCAAGGAAAAGCAGTTTTGTGCCTCATGGGGTCTGACTGGCATGACATACTTTAGCAGCCACATTCTACTCCTGGGTCTGTCAGAGCTTGTTTTCTAATTATTTTATTATTTTTTTGTGATAATTTGTTTTTCAGAATTTAAAATTTTTTATTTATGTGGGTTTTGTTTGTTTGTTTGTTATGAGTGCTCTGTCTGCATGCGTACCTGAATGTCAGAAGAGGGCACCAGATTCCAGTATAGATGGTTGTGAGCCACCATGTGGGTGCTGGGAATTGAACTCAGGATCTCTGGAAGAGCAGCCAGGGCTCTTAACCTCTGAGCCATTTCTCCAGCCCTGAGCTTTATTTTTGTCTGGATTTTTGAAGTTGTTTTATTTAGCGAATTGCCTCATGATTCATATACATAGTTAAACACAAAGACAGGCAACCTGGGTGGGAGCTGTGTGTGGTCTATGGCTGCTGGGATCCCTTGCCATACACTGCTCTAGGTCCTGCGGGTGCTCTTCTGTGTTTGGAGGAGGCCTGATTTGTCTGAAGGTTCTCCTCAGTATTGGCTTCTTTCACAGTCTGAGGCTTTTCCCCTGTGCCACAGAGAGTCTCTGCACATCAGCCTGTCCCCACAGGGCTGTTGTTTTGTGGTAGTGGGGACAGTGTGCTCTGATTTCATGGAGGCCATCTTCACAGGAACCNTGCCCCTGTGGCATGGGAATGGTTTTGTGTCACAATGGATGAAGACTTTTGGTTCTTGTGACCTGGCTAGAGTGGGATTTTCACCAGGACTCTGAGTGCAACCAAGTGTGTTTGCTCTGACTTGAGAAGTCAAAGCTCTTTCTCTGGGTGAAAGGGTCTGGGTGGGGCAAAGCTCGAGGCCTGTTTAATGTCTTTCCCTTGGTGGCTGCAGCATAGGGACCCATTCCTCAGGGGTGTTGCCACTACCATGTAAATATAGGGGATTGGAAGAGTCTTCAGGTAGACAGACTGCCTCTGGACCTGCAGACTCGGGATAGCCCACGTTCATCTTCAGTGCCACACCAGCAGCTAGCAGCACCTGCTCTAGGTAACCAGAGTGCAAGCCATCTCTTCTTGATGGGGCCCGCCCTTCCTAAGACAGTGGCTTATCAGACTGTTCTGAACCTCTGACCTCTTATGGCCTCAGGAAATGTAACTCCACGGCTTGTTTTTGCTGTTGCTTCGATGCTGTGGTTAAAATATAGGAAGTTCTCTNTAGCTTCCTATGTTTCAAGCAGAACCAGGATTTCATGTGTGTACNTGTGTGNGCGTGTGTTTGTGTGTTTTGGCAGATTCACTGCTCCTGGCCAGCTGATCTACAAATGTGAGATAGATAAAAGAGCTATTGAAAAATTAGGAAGGAGCCTGCTAAGATGGGAAAGGGGTCTTTTATGTATGCCTAAGTCTTGGACAAAGCCAAGCATGAGTGTGATGTCACCAGTGACATCTCCCTGTGGATATTTGAAGTCAGAATGTATTTTGTGGCTATTACAGGTGGCCTAGAACATGCGATCAACAACACTGTGACAGGCACACATCAGACTGACTGGCTTCCTGATGGTTGCTACTGACGTTGATGAGCGTGTCCTCTGGCTTACACACTGGGTATGTTGTTGGTGACAACAGACTCTCCATCCTCAGTTTTCAAGGAGCACAGTGAAGTATGTATAGAGTAGTGAAACCACAAAGGAACAAAATGAAGACTCGAGAGTAGGAGGAACACTTGTTGAGATGAAGAGGGGGTTCACTGGGAGGAGGAAGGGGAGTTGAGAGGTAATGGGGGGATATGATCAAAATACATTAGCTATGCATACATGCCTGGCATTGTGAAAGAATAAGTAAAATTAGAAAAGAATGAAGTGGAAACAAAAGCTCTTCAGAGTGAAATGAAATATCCTGCTAAAGTTTCCTTAATCACAAAATACTCAGGTAACTTAATGAGGAGAGAAGAGGACTTGATTTTTTTTCCCCCCTCACTTGACACAACTATTGGAGGTAGGGATAATGACTTAAAGATCTGGAGCTATTTCCCCCAAAGCCATCAGAGCCCGTGGGCGAGCCTGTCAGCTGAGAAAAGCCACTCAAGAGCCTTTCATTTCAGAAGACGTGTTAAGAAGTAACAATGATGCTGAGAACACCAAAGCCTTTCGGTAATTGTTTAATGCATTGCTTTGTTCTAATAACAGGAGTCTGCGAGGCAACCTGACTGAGAAGGCTGAGCGGACTGAAAGCAGCAAAGAAGCTCGTGAAACACTTAGCTCTTTCTGAGGGGACGGAGTCTGGGGGTGGGGCAGGGAATGGTCTGTGGAAAGAGCACCTCAGCAAGCTGCATGGCTACGGGAAGGAGAGAGGGAGCTATTTATGGCTCACCGGCTANGTATTCACTGTGCGCAGCTCAGGCTCACAATGCCCAGCTGTCTGCTCTGGTGATAGGAGGGGCAGCTGTAGAAGGGCCCAGAGGCAGCAGCTTGCAAGGCAAAGGCCAGTAGCTCAGATCTAGCCTTGGCACTACCCTNAACATGTTAGCCATTGTAATGGTGCCAGAAAACATAGGTTCCTGCTATCAAAATGCTTGCTGTTTGCTAGATACTCTTCCAAGCATTTTATATACATCGGCTTACCTTAACTTTGCAGGAAGTATACGAGGGAGGCACTGTACGTAACCGCTCCGCAGATGAAGGGTCTAGGAACTACCAGCTAGGAACAAAAGCAAATGTCATTTAAGATATGCATTGTGCTTTTTGGGCAAGATTGCTGACGTGGGTCATAATGCAGCTAAAGTGTCTTTGAATAGAGCAATCCACCTGGGAGTGCACAGGAAGAAAGCAGACTGGAGCTGAGCAACCAGGTGTTCTTACCTGTGTAGCCTCGGGTCCTCCAAAGGCATCAGGAATGATTGTGCCTGACTGTGAGAAATTGGACTGTGAGTGGATGAAGGAATGAACCCGAAGGGCAGGGACACCTCACTGAGGTTTGTTGTTTGGTCACTGAAAACTGGGGATCGTTGTTCAGAAACTTACTTCATAGCGTAGGCTTTAACCCTAAGCTCCCTCCCCCATGGTACAAGGTGTGTCTAAGGGAGATAGGGACAAAGTGGGAACTGAGACTCTGAATCTCACTTCAAGTGTGAATTTAACTCAGGCTTCTAATGGCTTTTTGAAATGGCTTTTATATTTAATTATAGATAACCTAGGTAAGCGTAGGCAAGCGATTTACTTAAAGGCATGTAGACACAGGAAGTCCAAGAATACTAATAGACTTTTAATGACCGGTTATTTATTGCATTGCAAGTTCAATTAAATTGTTTTCATCAAATGTAAAATGCATTGCTGACTAATAAAATTATACTTTCTCTTTACANGATGTGTATACTTACNGTCCCATCATCCTTTACAGGCAAAGTAAGACTTCATAAATGTGAGTGAAAATTACATTTAACTTAAACCAATACATTAATTAGGACTTGGTTGCGCTAATTCTGGTGCAATTAGGTAAAGTTAAAAGGACACTGAATTAATTTTCTTTCCATGAGATAGTGGCTTTGGAATAATTCTTCCATTTCTCCCTTATATTCCTCTTGTGATAAAAACAACCTTTGATCTTAAAATCTGCTATTCCAAATATGGAGAATTCAGTTCAGGTCCCAAATCCCTCTTTCCCCTAGGAGTTGTGCCAGGTCTTGTTGAGAACAGACTGAATATAGAAGCCATCCGCCTCTGAGCCCACCTCCACCCTCCACCCCTTACACCTNTCCCCTTGGCTCCAGGAGGTGCTTTTCCTATCTCCCCTCTGTTTCTGGATCTTGCTTCACACATTTCTAGAAGTTAGACAGGAGATACTAGAGTCAAACACATACAGGCACATCCACAGGGCAGCAGAGAGTAGACTGTAAGTGTGATGATCCTAGTTGCCCAGTGCCTGGGTGTTCCTCCTCCTGGGGTGCATGGCTTCCATTTGCCTCCCTGGGGTGCAATGGTAGCTTTGTGAGCAGGTGAAGTTGCTCCAGAGGCTACAGAGTTGGGTGCTGGTAACTCTAAGTCTCTGAGCCACTACTGCAGACAGATGGAATTTCTTGTCACTGAAATTTAGCAGACTTTCCAACATCACCATGTTCCTAACCATGTGACCACTCACCCATTGCACTTAGAGAAGAACATGCTATCTTGCAGATCTCTCCCAAATTACAAGACAAAGCCATATTTTCATTCATCAAAAATAATGCTTAGGGTCGAAGGAGATATCTTTCCAGCGCCCCACCCCACTGGTCTTGGGCATGCTTAGAATTTAAACATGATATTGCTAGAAGTAGTGTTGCAGGGTCCATAAAGATTATTGATCCAACTTCCTAACCAATGTGAGTGGTCTGCAATCTGATTCATCAGATTCAAAGTTCATGCTTTTGCCTCTGAGGAGTGAAGCTGTCTTTGGAGGCAGCTGTCTATACCTTCCCACAACCAGGTTAGACCAGGTGGCCAGTTCACATTAGCAGAAGAGAGTGGCAGCTGTGTGTATCATACAACCTGGTCTGTACATGTGTTCAGTTTTCTGGAGGGAAGTTGAGGCTACCAAATCAGACAGCAGCAGGACAGGTTTATAGGCCCTGGTGTGTCACGTACAAGATAGCCACCTGCTAGCCATAATACTGACATTAGCAAGGATTCAGAATCAACTTGCATTAGTGTAAATTCCAGAAAACTTGAGACTGGCTTTTTACATCAGCTGTCCACACAGGTGGCTATTTAGTTATTGCTTGAAGACTTCCTGCTGAAAAGCCCACTTTTCTCTGAGGCAGCTGGTCTTCTGGGTCAGTTGACAGTTCCTACAAAGATCAACTGGTATCTTCTGCCAGAGCCTACGGTGTCAGTCATCAACCAGAGCAAAGGTCAGACAAGCTATGCCCACCGAGTCCTGCCCAAAGGACAGTTGTATGAGCAAAACAAACGGTGCCTGTTGTGGAATATTACTTTAACTATGCAAAGATGTGTTACATTTGTTTATGCTGCATTTGCTTAATTATGTAAAGATGTGTTGCCTGCCAAAGGCACCTGATTGGTCTAATAAAAAGCTGACCAGCTAATAGCTAGGCAGGAGAGGGATAGGTGGGGCTGGCAGGCAGAGAGAATAAATAGGAGGAGAGAAGAGAGAATGAGAGAGAAGAGAAAGAAGGAGAAAGAGAGGGACATGCCTGGGGCCAGAAGCCAGGCAGCTGGCAGCCAGACAGACATGGAGGAAGCTGGAAAGAAAGACATACAGAATGAAAGAAAGAAAGGTAAAAAAAAAATCCCAAGGCAAAACAGAAATAAAAAAGAACAGATTAAAACAAGACCTAAGATAAGGCCGAGCATGCATAACTAATAACAAGTCTCNGTGTCATGATTTGGGAGATGGTTGGTGGCCCAAAAGAAAGCCTGCTCCAGGTGCCACTGTTTTGAACTACTAAGTCTGGGGGGGTTATTTATATGGGAATAGTTAACTGAAACATTTAACCCTGGCATCTCCTGATAAGGTCTCACAAATATCACAACAGTTCTCTGTATGTAAAAGTGCACTGGACAGCCAAGTTAATGCCAGGGCCAGCAGAGAGTTTTCCTCCAAAAAAACCACCAACAACAGAAGAAGTTAGGAACCAGATTTATTTCCAGTTGCTTGGAGAATGGAGATTAGGTAAGNTTTTCCAAAGATGTATGAGGCCCAGTATGTGGAAGGACATTTTGAGTTGTGATAGTCTATTGAGATGCAGGCTGTCATTTATGAGGGTGAGAATGACATCTGTCTGTCATTGGCAATATCCNAGCAGAGGTGTCTGGCTGCCTCAGTGCTGCGAGGCCTGTGCCTTGAAAGGTGAGGGAGTGACAGTCTTAGGTTTCATGCTGTGGCGCTATGATCACCTTGGCTGCTTTTTAAGATGTTTTTCTTGTGAGGACCATCAAATACACAAATGACTCTGAGCTGGCTTTTAAGAAATATCTCTAGCCAGGAGGTGGTGGCCCGTGCCTTTAATCCCAGCACTTGAGAGGCAGTGGCAGGCGGATCTCTGTGAGTTGGAGGCTAGCCTGGTCTACAGAGCAAGTTCCAGGACAGCCAGGGCTGCAACACAGAGAAANCNTGTCTTGAAAAACCAAAAAAGAAAGAAAAAAGAAATCTCTCTGAGACCTTTCTTTGCTGCCCCTTTAGGAAAAAAAAAAGCTCTTTGTGAATTTCAAACAAATTGTTTTGATCCTATTCACCCCTCCCCCAACTCCTTCAGCTCCACACCTCTTTCCTACCCACTCAAGTCTGTGTCTTCTTTTTTTTTTCCTTCACCCATTAAGTCCATTTTTGTGGCATCCATGCGTTGAGAGGCGTGGCCTTTCACTGGAGTTGACCTACCAGTGGCAATACTCTCTAAGAAAACTGATGTTCCCTCTCCCAGCAGCTATCNGTTGCTAATAGCGCATAGATTAGGGCTGGGACTTCATGTCTACCTTTCTTCTCCGTGCTGAGATTTATCTAGCTTGAGCTTGCATTGCGCTTGTACATGCTTTCATAATGACTGTGAGTTCATATGTGTAGGCCCCTCCCCCTTCTGTGTCTGGAGGACACTGTGTCCTCGTATTCACTCACTGACCTTGCCTCTTATAGCCTTTCTACCTGTCTTGTGCAGTGATCCCGAGCTTTGGAAGGAGGTGCTGTGATATACGTATTCTCTCAGGGCTGAGAACTCCAGTCTTTGGCTTGTTGTGGGTCTCTCTGTTGACCACCATCAAGTGAGCTGNGGAAGATGTATTAATCTATGGATACAACAATTGGTCATCAGGTGTCAGTTTAATACTGTATCCATTTAGCAGAATAATAATTTTAGATTCTCCCCTAGGCTTAGGTCCTATCTAGCCACAGATTCTTAGCTCAAAATATTTTCATTAATTCTTTGATGATTTTATACACTGTATTTTGATCATATTCACTTTCATCCCCCAACTCATCACATATCCACNCTCTTCACCCTCGCCTCCTTATCTATCCAACTTTAGATTTTCTTCCTTTTTTGTTCCCATCTGGTATAGTTTGTGTCGCCCANCTACCCTTGGGAATAGCATCTGCCTTGGAACGTGGTTAACCTACCAGGGAGTACATCATTAAAGAAAACCAACTCCCTGTCTCCCAGAAGCTATCAAACACCGACAGCTCCTCAGTTAATGGTGGGATTTTGTGTCTCCCCCCTCCCCCACACACTGGGATTTTGTTTGGCTTGAGTTTATTTCGGGGCTGTGTATGCTGTCACAACGGTTGCAAGTTAATATGCGCAGCTGCCCTGTTGTGTCCTGCAGACCCTGTTTTCTTGAAGTTTTATATCATTGTCTCTGAGAGTCTTTCCTCCTCCTCTGCCAAGAAGAAACCTGANCCTCAAGGGGAAGGGTGTGCTATGTGCCTTCCCATTCAGGGCCCAGAGCATTCCACAGTCTCATGTTTTCTGTGTGTTGACCAGTTGACAGTGAGACCCTTCTCTTGATGACAGCTCTGAGGAAACNCTGAGACAGTTTTCCTAGCCCCGAGTCCCTCCAGGATGTCCACTGAAGCACATGNAAAACTTGGGAATACCTTTTATGGTAAAAAGATCTATGAATTTAACCACAGCTCAGAATAAAAACACTCTTGGCAAAAATCAGAATTCTAATCTCGCCTCAGGAAGAGGCAAATATCTCATCCATGAAAAGATTCAATTACTCTTTCTCATGAGATTGATTATTCTGCATTAGCTTCCCACATCTCTCATAAAATATTTCGCAATTCCTTTTCTCGATATCACAGCAGTATTGTTAANGATTGACAATCTCCCTTGAATGATTTGAGATGTACTTCTGTCAAGATACATATTCACATATTAAATATTATTTAATGTCAATTATGCTGTGATTATTCAGGAAGCTTTTTTATATTGTTTTCATTCATTCTGCTTATGACTATAATTGAAATTAAGGATTTTCTTTCTTGTGTTAAACGTGTTATCAGCAGAGTGNTTCAGCTTAATAACTGTCCTGTGCATGCAACTTTAAGTGTTCTTAAGATCTTGAGCCAGACTTAAACGAAAATGGTTATAGCTCCAGAATGAAGGGGAGAATTTATTATAAATCTCTTAGAGAGTGCAAAAAGAAAATGCAGGCAATTTCAGGATCATTTTTAGCACTCAGAAAGAATTTGGGATATTTTTTTCATAGTGCTATGGAAACTGTGGTTGGTAACAGGCGTCAACCCCAGGAAATGTGTATTGTTTGCAGTGGAATAAATGGTAATTGTTTGTTAAGATATCCATGGTTTAAAAATGTAATGGAATGGCCCGGTGGTGGTGGCGCACGCCTTTAATCCCAGCACTCGGGAGGCAGAGGCAGGTGGATCTCTGTGAGTTTGAGGCCAGCCTGGGCTACCAAGTGAGTTCCAGGAAGGGCGCCGCCAAAGCTACACAGAGAAACCCTGTCTCGAAAAAACAAAACAAACAAACAAACAAAAATGTAATGGAATGACCTGTTGCTCTAATTTATTATCATGTTAAAAACTTTAATTTCCCACATACTAAGTCCTGTCTGATCAGATGTATCTTGGAAACCCCTTGGAATTTTCCAAGACTTTCCAATTGCAGGGGCTGGTCCCAAAGTTTGACAGAGGGAGAAGTGGAGGGTGTGCTACTCACCTAGGGTCCTCATGGTATCCCTGCAGTGTGGCAGTCACCTTNACACTGCTCATCTGTGGAAGATGGGGAGGATGCTCAGTGCCTGTTAAGCAAGCCTGGCCAAGCCTGGCTGACAGGCTCTTCTAGGAGGAAGTCTCCTCTCAGGCTACCTTCAGCCCAGGGAGCCTTACCAGGTGGCATCAATTGAGCTCACCCAGGCATATTCAGCCATTGGTCTGAGGAGACTGGGAAGGAAAGGCCAGCCAGCCTCATTTAGCTGCTTTGCAGACATGACAACAGCGGGACATTGGACCAATCTGTACCTTTCTTTGGATGGGTGAAGGCTGAGTGTTCTGAGTAGCCTTCTAGGGCAGGTCAGTAAACAAACATAGGATCTTGGTGAAGGGCTAAGGAGGCTATGGAAAGGACTCTGCATCTTTTGCTCCGCACACCAAGAGGTAATGGGGACAATGGCTTTTGTAAAGTCACAAAGAAAGGCCTTCTGGGCCTCTACAACACCCTTCCCATCTTCACTGACAGGCACGTTCTGCTCCATCTTCCTCACAAAAGAAGTCTGGTTCCTCCATTCCCTGCAGCCTGGCCTACACAGGAAAGAGGGCAGCACCGCACCAGGACAGCACCCAGCCAGGGCAGCAGCCAGCCAGGGCAGCACTCACGGCTTAAGTGTTTAGTGGACTGGGAATATAGCTCAGTAGTAGAATGCTTGCCAATAATGCATAAGGCCCTATATTCAATTCCCAGTCTCTCTCTCTCTCTCTCTCTCTCTCTCTCTCTCTCTCTCTCTCTCTCACACACACACACACACACACACACACAGTGTTAAGTGTTGTCCAAGTGGGGATCCAGTCATCTCAACACAGACTAACAGAACTGATCAACTTGCATAATGAAATCTCCATTCCTGTACTAATGACATCTGCATTGTGATTAACTAGACCTTACAACATCTATTTTGCAAACTTGAGAACTTTGCTCTGTCACCAGAATAATATTTGTATAGAGCTAGCTAAGTCGCATCTGTAAGCCATTTTAGACCCCAAAGATGGAGTATTCTAAGCAAGTGTGACTGATGAGACCCCCTGCTGCCAGCTAGCCCTTCTCCTCCTGTCCTTAGCTTATCAAATAGAAAGACTCCTCTGCACCTTTCTGAGAAGAAACCTGGCTTCCTTTTTCCCTCAAGGTTCCATCTATCACCTTTAGTGAAATAACTCCCAGATTCACAACCTCATCCTGACCTCCTTCCAGAGCTGCGTGTGACTCATATCCCTAACTGCCAGACATCTGCACCTCCTTATCCTTCTGACACCTCAAGCTCGGTCCTGAAATAAAACTCATTTTATGGTCCCTTAAGATAGTCCCTCTGGACTTTGTTTTTGGTCTGATAACTGACATGGGAGTGATACACTGTGTGTGTTATTGTGTGCATCCAGCAAGCATACTGAGAACCTCCTGTGGTTCTGTACATGTGGAGAGGTTACAAACTAGAATCGAGTACTGAAATAACTCAGGTTCAGGAAAAGGAGACAAATTCCTTGTGTCAGATGGGAAAGAGGGACAAAGCCAGGATGAGAAGAACATGACCTGTTTTGCAGAAGATACAACTGCCTGGGATTTCTGTGTCCTGGAGGCAAACTTGACTCACCACTCACACAGCTCGAGTCTGCCCTCAGCTCTGCTCCCACTCAGCATCTGACTAAGGGAGGAACACATTCATTCAAGAAGTACTGTTTAACTAATGCATAGTGCTTCCAGTGGCTCACAGGGATGTCTTTCCAGCAGAAAGTCCAAAGGACTACCGTTACATTTCAGCATGTTTATGGCTGTCTCGTATTGGGCACCTTCATTGATCACCTCTGGATGATAATAAAGCAGGTATCAACTAGAATTCTCAGTTGCAAACGGCAAACAGCAGCTCAGGATGAGTTCACAGAAAGGAATTAATCTTAAAAAAAAAATAGGGAAACGCATAGGATCAATAAAAGCCAGCAGAGCAATGGAGGCTACGGCTGAGCTCATTANCACAGTCAGGGCCGGCCTGGAGATGCCAGTTTGCCCCTTCCTGGAGATACCATGGTGCTTATGCAATCAAGCAGGGCCCAGACTGCGGGTCCTGCCATTGCAGGCCAGCTGCCCTGTAATATCTATGGCTCTGCAGGCTGCATCTAACCTCCTCCTGTCACCTGTCAGAGCATGGCTGGTTGGGAACACATCTTTTGATTGACTGAGCCTAAGTAACATCTCCCCTCTTCCACTGGAAAAATAAATTCCTGTCGAGCACCAAGGGGAGAAAGTAAGAAACAAGGAGTTCAAGTTTGGGGTAGCCACAAGCCACACAGCTGCCTCACCCCACTTCCTTTGCACTTTCTCTTCTTGGACACTTGCTTTCTATTTCTCCTACCTCTGAGGCATGGGTCTCTAACTCCCTTACCACGTTGTCATTAATTTCTGGTTCCCAGAATTGGGAATAATCTCTCAAATGAGGTCTGACAAGTCCAAGGTAGGCTGGGATTCTTTCATTNCATATCACAGCCTGTTAACTCACAGTCAAGCGTCTGAGGCCTTCAGGGCTTCCCGTGGCTGCCAATGGTATATGGATGACACATGTTGGCTCATGGTAGTCTTGTGGTTGACTGAATTCCCAGATATTTTTATATGAATGGCTGCAAAGCCAGCTCTTCCATCATTTAACTTACATATTTGGCTTATTGAACATGTGCAAATTCAGCTGAGTAACCTAAAACTTTATTTGTCATACTTCAGCTATTTCGGCCACACCCTTGAACTCCTTTATGGAGTCTACTAGGAGTATAACCAGAACTTGCAAACTGGAGGTCTTTGGGCTAATTTAGCCACATATTTATTTTGGTTAACTTTGGGAACAGTAATTTTTGTCAACTGTTGAACGTCAGGAGGTATAAAAAGGCCCCCAACTCTCTTTAAAGTGAGGGAGAGGTCACAATACTTGGCATTGTTTCTCAGAACAGTCAATGAGCGATTGCAGCAGAGGGGTGGTTTTCCCTTGGGAAGGTACAGATAGCTCATCACAGTCTTCACCATGCCTTGGTGCCTGAACCTAGCTGCTGAATCTATTTGCATGCCCTGCCAGCCTTTGTGTGTTTGGCTCCACAGGCTGAGCTACAATGAGAGTTGGCTGTGGTAGGTGCTGAAGGGCAGAGTGAAAACACAGGAAGGCCAGGCACTATGGGGTTCAGTAGCTCTGCATTTCCTCATCTTCACTTTGGTTGGCATAATGAGGGACTCTGTGGACAGAGATGTCCTGGGCTCCCAGAATGGACATCTGTGTTTGCTTTCCCAATGCTCCTGGCAGGAACCCGTACTTCCTTTCCTGTGTAACTTCTGAGGGTGCTGCCAGATTTCATATCATACCTTGCTTCTGTAGATACTTGACTTAGAGAGCAGTCACTAGCTCGGGCTAGGTGACNGGATTTTCAAACTTCTAGTCAGCCCATGACAGTATCAGATGCTCGTCTTGGTAGTAGCTGATGCTAATTGCATGCTACACTGTTGGATCCAGTGCAAGCTTTGGCCATATTTTCTATCATGTGGAACCTGGTGCAGGGTGGAGGGGAGGAGGGAACCGCGGCATACAAAGGGGGAAGGGCAAGGTTCAGAGGACTCTGTCTGCCCTAACCTGGCCCAGCTCTATGGGCTCCTAAGATGCCTCTTATTTTGTTCCTTTTAAGGTTTCTCTAAAGTTCGTTTCTCTCTTGCACCCAAAAGTACCCAGGTTGTATCATCATTGACAAAACCTTGTTCTCTGCCAGTCTCCCACTGTGATATACATGGTACAGATGTCGGTTGAGAAAACTATCTGCTTCCTGAAATTTCCAGGGACTGGCAGCCTGATAGGAACTTCGATATCTGGAATTGGAGCGTCAAGGATTGCATTCACATCATTACTGGATGATGAGANCATGACACTCTTGCAATAATTCAACAAATATTTACTGAGCACCCGGCGTGGAAGATGCTACACTGTAAGAGACACATAGCTTATAGGCAACTACTCTACTAGCATGAGGTCTTTATGTGTTTGGGGATCTGTGGACACAGACATTAAATCTAATTCAACGGCTTCATAAGCATGAGACTCATTTTCCTTACATATGGAATGAAGTTAAAAACAATTATTTCACAAGGTTGATAATGTAGACATTATCTCGGCATTTATGCATCAGCAAATTTTATTTTATCCCTAAACACTAGGAAAGTGAACACTCAGCTTCATAAACAACAGGACAGCCCAATCGGTAGGAGGGGGCACCTACACCGCTTCTGATGTTAGCCCTGGCATTTCCCAGTTGTACGTCATCCAGCCCGCTGGACCTTTGCCTGTGCCGGGCTTGAGAGTGTTGGGAACACGAAGGGGACACCAGGGGGCAGCACACGGCAAGAAATCATGGACGCCGACCGCAGCCCACCGCCAAACTTCCCTGCTGCTCCGGGTCCTCGTACGTACTTCCGTCGCTCTGACGCTCCCAGAAACCCGGGCATCGGGAAGGAGCGCAAATTCCCCCTCCTTGAGCCTCACGAAGAAAATCTGGAGCTGGGTTCACCAAAGCTCACGAGAGCGGGCACTGGAGTCTCTCACCGCGCCGCCAGGGGCGCGGCGCTCGGCCAGAGTGTGCAGGCGCGTGGGCGGCGGCGTCAGGCTCACAGCGGTGATTCTGGAGAGGGCAGCCTGCCTCCCGAAGGAGTGGTCGCGGCCCCCNGGGGTGGGGTGGGGCGCCCCGCCAGCTCCGGCGCCTTCCCCTCTCGCCTCAAGGGACATCTTCGCGCCTATACCNACAGCTGTCACTTGTAAGTGCTGGCGGGAGAGGGGACACCAGCTCCCTGGAGTCGTCCAGAAGGATGCCTGGGTGTCGGATGAGTCCCCAGGCTGCTCCCCAGAGCTGCCGAAGAAAGCAGTCGGGATAATGCTCCCAAACTTTCCTTCGCGGCGGCATTGAGAAGAAACGTCCCTTCCCGAAGCTCGCGGAGAACCCAGAGTCCGGCGTCCACCGGGGACAGGGCCAAGGCTGCGCAGGGGAAGTTCTCCGGAGCCCCGGAGGTGGCCTAAGGGGAGAGCGCCAAAGCAAGAGAGGTGTCCGCGTCCTAGCACCCCAGCAGTGACTGTGACCTCCGCGCCCCCCCCACCCCCCGCGCACGTGCTCGCAGCCGGGGGAGGAGGTCCAGCCGGGCTGGTTGAGCAAGGCGGCGGTGCTCTGGCAGCCCGGGGGCGCATGGAGGCGCCGAGGGGGGCTGTGCGGCTCGCCTGCGGCGCGGGGGAGCGCGCACGCCGCGCCTCGGCCTCCTGGGGGACTCGGCTGGCCTCTCCCCGCACTTCCTGCTGCTGGGCTCCGGGGAGCGAGCGGCGCGGCGGGACAGGTGTAGCCCACAGCGGCGAGCCGCGCGTGTAAGAGGGCTGAGTCCGCTCAGCTGCCTGGAGTTGACTCTCTGCTCNAGGAACTCCGCAAGCAGGGTCGGCGTGTCACTTTGCAACATAGAGGCCACTGCCTCGGGCTGTCAGCGCGCCGCGGGGGACGGAACCTCGCTTATTGATCGCGGTCGCCCGGGCAAGGTGCAAATGCTCGCTGCCCCCGGCGGGCCGGGCTCTGGCTCCTGGACCTAGGCGGCTCACTGGGCCCGCGCCTGCACCTCCCCCATGCTGCTTGGAGCGTCCTGGCTGTTGGCGTCCAAGGCGGCGGCCACTACAGCTCGGAGAGAGGGCGACGACAGGCAGGGTGAGCAGCAGCAGGAGGCCCAAGCGAAGACTGACGAGGATATGGACGAGTCATCGCTGCTGGACTTGCTGGAATGCTCCGTGTGCCTGGAGCGCCTGGACACCACGGCCAAGGTGTTACCATGCCAGCACACCTTCTGCCGCCGTTGTCTGGAGAGCATCGTGTGCTCGCGCCACGAGCTACGCTGTCCTGAGTGCCGCATCCTGGTGGGCTGCGGTGTGGACGAGCTGCCCGCCAACATACTGCTGGTGCGCCTGCTGGATGGCATCCGCCAGAGGCCCCGCACGGGCGCCAGCCCGGGGAGCAGCCCTCCTGCGCGCCCCGGCCCCAGTACCTTCCCAGCGCTAGCTGGCGTCCCTGGAGGCGCGACTGGCAGTCCCCCGCGTTCTCCGGTCTTTCTTTCAGCGGCGGCAGGCAGCTCTACCTCCAGTTTGTGCGACGTGGCGACTAACAGGAGCGTGCCAGTGGCTAAGGTAAGAATCTACCCCAATGACATGGCGCCACTGTGTGGGAAAGTGTATGCTTGTGCGCACGTGGATGTACGAGTAATTGTGGTCAGAAATAAGAGACTAGCCGTGGCTCTTCCAACTGGCCCACTGGTTTCTTTTATTCTCCTTTAACTACTCCTCTGTGCTCCAGGGACTCTGTGTAGCTTTTAGTTCCCTCTTAACCAAGTCTTGGCTACATCTCATCACAGCACTTCCTAACCCTTACCCCAAACTTCTTGTGGGCACCTAAGTCGCTTTCCAAGCGCATAGAGCACAGTGCTGACATCTGCCTCCATGACCTGTTCATAGAAACATCTTCTCACTAGGTGGATATGCCTTCTGACCTGCCACTGTCTACCACTTCCATTTTGACTAGGCCTGTTCTGTCTGTCTGTCTGTCTGTCATCTATCCATCCTGTGTGTATCTGTCTGTCTACCTACCCATCCTGAAGGGGTGTGTGTGTATGTGTGTGTGTGTGTCTGTGTGTGTGTCTGTGTGTGTCTGTGTGTGTGTGTGTCTGTCTGTCTGTCTGTCTGTCTATCTATCTATCTATCTATCTATCTATCTATCTATCTATCTATCTTTTTAACTTTTTGTTAGCCTTCCAAACCCCCAGAAACAACCATCTTCCCCTACACCTCCAGAGTCTTCCTCTTCGCCTTCAGCCCACCAGTTGGGAACTTAGTGCTTAATGGCCCTCTGGTTCTGATCGCTGACAGGGAGCTGGTGGCCTCTTGCCTGCTTAACTGTCTGCAGTTAAGGGGGACAGGGGCAGAGGGCAGAGTGGGNAGACACTGTCATGAGACTAACTACAGCTGTCTTCAGAAGGAAGNCAGGAGTCTCCAGGAGTCTTTTGTCTTAATCTCAGGGTTGGCATTCTCTTGNCAAACCTGGGTCCTCTCATGGGCTCTTAGGCAGGGTTGCTTTCCCATGTGGACCGTTTTTAATTTTTATTATTAGATTTTGTGCAGCTGCATTGTATAGACTTGACTACTTCTGTTTCAGTTGGAAGACTTTTTCTGGATGGCTGAATTTGAGTTTTCTGTGGACCAGGAGAAAGGTAGTCAGGGAATAGTCATTCCTTAGGATTGTTGCTCAAGGACCAAAATTTAAACTTGGCTTTAATAGTGATTAAATCCAGCTATATGCTCCATTAGCCGCTCCGAAGCTTTTCTTCCCTGTCTGTGTTGTTTGTAATCTAACATTATAATTAAAGGTTTTTATTTGCAACATTAGTTGGTTGCTTTCTCCTGCTTCAGTCATTACATGACTTTTGGAACTATGGCTCCTGTGAGATGCTCGGGCACTTTGATGACTGCTAACAGACGTTGGTCCAGTTCACCTTGAGGAGTGTGGTTGGCCTGGTGCTTACCGGGATGCCTCTGATGTAGGGAAGGCACAGCCCCGGACAGCTCCTGGAACCTTAATGCTGTTCAGTGCATTCTTGAGGACTTGNCCACGAGATGGAAGCTTGTAGCTTTAGCAATAGTGCTTGAGCATAAGGGATTTGTGTTTGGTTCTCTAAGGTTTTGAGACCCTGGAGGTTGATGCTCTGTGTGGCCACGTACACTGCGGTTTAGGATGTCTGCACTTCTGGGAATTGGAGAACGTATTNTCTTTCTTTGTGTTGTGTCAACTAGAATGCAGGCTGGCTTTCATAGTCGTCTCAAAAGGACCAAGTTTAGGTTTTGGGGGAAAATTAGAATTAAATCTAGTGTTATTTGATCACGTTCAGAGAGGAAAGTAGCAGAGGCAGAGATTGTAATATTAGTATTTGTAGCTTTGGCTCATTGATTTTTAGTAGTCACTGGGTTTCTTCTTGGTCAGCTGAAAGCCCTGCATGCTACTGCCACACTACCACTTTGGGGTGACAGCTTTAGGTCTAGGACAGTCTAGAGGACAATGATGGATGTGATAAGAGAAAGGGACTGAAATTGTGTGCTATGTAGGTGTAAGCCACCCATAAACTTAGTAGAGAGACCAGCTAAACAGTGCTTCCAAGCAGGCTCTTGGTGCCCCACTGTCCCTAAAATTGTATNGATGCTTTCTAGTGAGGCTGTATTCTGGATGTTGCTGCATGTTGTTTAATAAATTGATACTCATTCCATCATTTAACAATTGCCAAATATGACCTAATAGTAACCATAAATGTCACATTTCCCCTTTCTTGATTAGAAATCACTCANATCTTTTGGGCTAATGGAGATATGTAAACTTTTAAGGTGTGTAAATTATAAACAAATGTCTACATAACTTATCTACATTCTTAACTCAGTTACAGCTGAATTTGGGGGGACACCAGGTATAAAATGCACAGAANTTCTGCTTGGTTTCATGTACAGGTCACAAAATGCGTCCTTTTGAGTGGGGTCTTGGTTGTCTTCAGCATACTTGGGAGTCCCCTACCTGACAAGCAGAGCCTCTCAACTCTGTTCTCACATGACTGATTTGAGATGAGTCTTAAAAAAAGAAATCAGTTACTGATTCTGCCCCTAGAAATTTTGTGCCAAGTTAGGAGTGCCCATTGNCTAGTTTGGGATTATCGGTTTCTTTATCTGCTGGTAAATACTGTCTCCGTGTGGCTTCTTAAAGTGCTGTTGAAAAGTCTGGCTTGAATGATAACTGTAAAACTATTGAAATTAGTAATGTGTACTAACTTTCTCAGCCTAACTTGTTTATTGTCTTGAAAATTTTACCAGGGAACCCTTTTAATATCCCAAACTATCACCAGTTGGGTTGTGTTAGTTCAGTCTAAGAGTTATGTGGGGACTGGCAATGTAGCTCAGTGGCGTAGTGCATGCCTAGTATGCCAGAAACCCTGGATTCCATCCATAGCAATCCAACAAACAGAAGCAGGCAGGCAGGCAGGCAAACAAGGATTCTGTCAAAAGGGTATTGTGGCTTCAAATTGAATTATTTAGAGACTGAGTTTTTAATATGAAAGATTTAGTAAAGACTTAAGTATATGATAATTCCTACTTTAACAAGGGCTTTTATTTTTGAATATTCTTTGCTTTTATTTGGACATATATAGAACCTAATAAGTATTTATGTTGTGCCAATTACTCATCTTGGTGTCTCGTTATGGACCTGACCTAAGGTAATGGGAAAAGAGAGCTATTTTTGTCTTTTTAGGGGGATGTAATAGTCACTGGTGTTTGTGCAGAACTCTATGAGNTTTGAGAGTAAAGATGTTTTCACAGACTAAAGCATTGTGGAAAGTGACAGTACCTTTGATGACATAAAAGTGGGCTCAAGAGCTAATTACATAGTTTATCTATATTGTGTCTTTCTATCTGTCCCTCCCCTGTGCTGCGGCTAGAACATATGTATGGGATACTGTGTCATGAGTTTCACCACAGTCCTGTGTTGTACATCATTCTGGCTTGTTGTTTCTTCAACAAGGAGACAGGGTATCATAAAGCCCAGACTGACCTTGAATTATCTAAGCATCAATTGTTATTGATGTCCAGGGTAGAAGGTGTCTGAAATCAAATTCACCTGATCCCTGGTCATCAAAGTTGAAGAGGTTATACCTTCCTTTCCTTTTTAATGCTACTGAGAGCTGGCCACAGTAATCCTACCAAGTGGATGGAGAAGTGATCCTTTGTGGTCCATGGAGNTTGACATCCAGGTGTGTCAGGTGTGTCACGCTGNGTCCTTCAACCGCAATCCTTGACCTCTCTGTTTGGCAAAGGGTCAGCCATGCAGGAATAGACATGCTTGGATTCTGAAAGGAGCCAGATACCCACTAGGGTGTTAGACAT
>LZPO01075884.1:556597-569167 GCA_001675575.1 Neotoma lepida
CCACCACTGTCCCTGCTCCAGCTGATTTCTCTTTAAGTTCATTCTGACCATCAGTGGCTTATGTATGCCTAGATATGGAACTGTTTGGGGGGACCTTAAAGAAGCTACTGTTCCTGTGACGATTCCGCTTTACCTGTGCTTACACTGCTCACTGATACACTGGTTATCTGTAAGCATGAACTGCTTCATGGAATGTATGTGGATCTGTAGTGCTCACAGGAATTCATGAGTTTCATACAAGCCAGGGTTTGCAACTCAGATCAATAGAAGTAGGAAGAGAGAATTTAAAAACGTCATCTCCCAAGGGCAGATGCAGTGTCCTCAGAGAGTAGGAGACAGTGCACCGGAGAAAGGGCCAGCTTCATCAGTGCTCCTGCGGTGTACCAGGCATTTGCCTAATGTAGAGGTGGGCAGGAGGTGCCTGGGATAAAAAACGGTATTGATGTTTATTTATAAATAATTGTANTTTTCCACTCAGTTACATAGCTGGGTATGCTGTAGAGAAAAACTTGTGCCTATAGCTTTCTTTTTTATCTAGCAGGAGTTTTCCCGGTGCTAAGGATTTATCCTAGGGCCTTGCACATGCTACTCAAAAGGCTCTTCTCTTTGTTTTACTAAGATGAACCCAGAAGTACTGGAGAGAGGGAAGGGAAGTGGGGTGGCTTTGGTATATATATCAGACAATAGTTAGAAGGTATAGTGAATGTCATCAGACACAATGAGTTATAATGAAGAAGGTGTTTTGCTTTCAAAGATGGTGTTGGTGAATCTTCTGCAGGTTTGCTTACCAATGAAACTGTTGGATTTGAAAGGTCAACACATTCCTCAAATAATTGCTAACCACCAAGAAAAGCTCTTGGGAGGCCTTGAGCAGTCACTTTGAAGGACATGTTATCTTCTCAAGGCCTTGCACATGTAGGATATCTTTGCCCAAAGAGTTCAATGNGAAGACACAGATATTTATTATGTAGAAATTTATAAAAATGCATAGGGATAAAGTGGTGGTACTTCAGCTGTGTGCGTAGGAGAAAAATGAAGGCTTAGAAGTTTTAATTGTCAAACAATCCCTGATCTCGCTGTTGCTGGGACTATANAGCTGTTTTAAAANCTAGCATACTCTTGTTCAAAGTGACAAGCAGACTTTGGGTACTGTGNTGGCTAGTCTGATGTCAACTTGACACAAGCTAGAGTCACCTGAGAGGAGGGAAGCCTCAATTAAGAAAAATGCCTCCATAAGATCGGGCTGTANGCAAGCCCGTAGGGCATTTTCTTAATTAGTGATCGATGGGGGAGGGCCCAGCCCATTGTGAGTGGTGTCATCCCTGGCCTGGTGGTCCTGGGTTCTATAAGAAAGCAGGCTGAGCAAGCCATGAGGAGCAAGCCAGTAAGCAGCATCCCTCCATGGCCTCTGCATCAGCTCCTGCCTCCAGGATCCTGCCCTCTTTGAGTTCCTGTCCTGACTTCCTTCAGTGATGGATTAAATGTGGAAATTTAAGTCAAATAAACCCTTTCCTATATTTGCTTTTGGTCATGGTGTTTCATCGAAGCAGTAGAACCCTAAGGCCAATGCCATTCACAAATTCTTTTTTTTTTTTCATTGAATTGCTTCTTTTAGAGAAGGGTCAGGACACAGGTTCTGGGCAGCCACTAATGCAACTGTGTTAGTGTCTTGGCAGTTTTGTGTTTGGAGTTGTATGGATGGGAAGAGCTCAGGGCTGAAAGGCAATACTATCAGTGCTTAGTGTATACAGACTTGCAGTCATGGGCAGGTAGAGGTGACTCCCACATCACTGCTTTAGAGACGGAGAATTGTTTATCAACCAGAGGTAGAGTTATGAAGTACTAAACTGTTTCCGCATCACTCACGGCAAGGCCCATGGAGAACACAAGTGAGCAGAAAGCTTCCCACTTAAAGCCCTGGGTAGCCTCTTCACTTGCTATTGACCCTCAGTACCATAGTTATTGCATCCTTTGTAAAGGACATGAATTTATGCACGTGCATGGTGCATGCAATTGGTGTTTATGTTTGGTATGCAAGCTTGGTTGTTCATGGCCGGCATACATGGTCAGTGACCGTGTCTGGTATGAATAATTAATGCTCATGGTTGATGTGTAAGATTAGTTGCTCCCAGTTGATAATCATGGGTGGTGTAGATGGGTAAGCCACGTGATTGGTCTTCATGGTTGCTGTGCGTGATTGTTGCCTGTGGTTGATGTTTATGATTGATATACATGGCTTGTGGTTGTATGCATGATGGAAACACGTGATTTCTATGTGTGATTGGTGTATGTGTTTGATGATTCTACTTGGCATATGCNTTTGTGCTCACGACTGGTATTTGGGATTGGTACTTTTGCTTACTGTGCATGGTCAGTACATGCGGTTGATGCTCGTGGTTGGATATACATGGTTGGTGCTTGCAGTGATATCTATGTTTGGTGTCCATGGCTGGTTTCCATAGTTGGTGTCTGTTGGTCCTCATGGTTAGTATGCACAGTTGTTATGTGTGGTTGGACTCCCCCTCACTGAGTTCTACATTCAGCCACCGACTCTTCTCTCGTTTGTCTTTTGTGAACCATGATTTTACTTGTAATGTCTTTGCATACTGATGTTCCTTTTATTTCCTCCGAACTTCACCAAGTTATTTTTTTCCTTAAATTTAGATATGATACGAAATACTTGCTTTTCTACATAAGATTAATAGCCACTTTATTAAATGTGGTTGGTGTTAGCCGTAATGGCNNCTTTGTCTTCTCAAACTAATCCATGAATACTTTTAACATCAGCACCAAAGCTGGCCTCGTGGACCACATAATGCCTTTCTTGCTGTTAGTAGCCTTGTGGGCTGAGAAGCCCTTCCTTGCGACCCTAGGCTACCCCTCTGGGATGGTTATGAACTGGATCTAAAATACCTGTCATGAGCGGTACCTTGGGCAGTATCTGGGTGGGTGTGGNCAATGAGAGGTCAGTGCCATGGCAGGGCATACCTTCTATGACCAGATGCCAGGCAGCTTCATCTGAGGGAAGACGATGTTGGGAACTGCTCAATCTGCTCAAGCCCNGGATTTTTTTCTTTTGTCATTCTTCCTTCCGGGCATTTCTGATTTCATTTTAATTTTCCCAGGTTGTTTGTAGTGCCCTTTCCCCTTTCTGTGGGCTGAATGCTTTTCTGATAGCTGCTTTGTGGCTCTTTGAAGTTAGCAACTTCTGATTCCCTCCCTGGAGGAAGTGCTAGCTAGTTANTAATCCTGTTTTAACCCTCACGTGCTAGCCTTTTTCCCCACTACNGTGAGCTGGAGAAGAGCCAGGAGCCCTGTGTGACCTTTGAGCCCTGCCCAACTTCTCCAGTGCCAGGGTGACTGCTACTGAGCCCACTGGCCTTCCTGGTGGCAGGTTCTTCATGGGGTAGACCGAGGCTTGAGTTGGCCACAGGTTTCTCTGTCATGAAGGCTAATGTGGATTTAGGGTATGGTCCCCAGGAAAGNTGGATGGATGATAACTTGGGAATTACAATGAAGCTTTAGAAAAGACTTAATGATTTCATAGGCCCTAACAGTAGCAAGAACAGGTGGGAGCAGGGAGAAGAGGGGTTCAGAGCAGCTACTGAGGGTCATGTCTGGCAATGCCAGGGGGACTTCATCTCCTGTCATGATTGCTGAGTGTGCAGGTGGCTCCCTGCTTGACTCCTTAGATATGCTTAGCTGTGATTGCCTCTTCTCTATAACCTCTATAGGTGTGTGTCCTCTGGCTTTGGTGCCCCCACCAAGAAGCCACCAAGCCTTCTGGAAGTTCTAAATCCCAGTTCTTCATAGGCTGCCCAGCAGCTGCTTGGACAGTCATCCACTGCCCTTCCTATTTGGAACTGTAGTGCTCCTGATCTCTTCTGGATGGATATTTGGTAGCTCTGAGACCTGGCAAANTCTGTGTTCCCATTTCTTTGATACCTTCCCTCTCCCTAACACCTTTCTACTTCTGGTTTATATTTGTTCTTAAAAATTCACATATAATCTAGAGAAATATCTTAGTNGTAGAGCATTTGCCTAGCATGTGCAAGACCCTGGGTTTGATCTTAGCACTCCCCGCCCCCCAATAAAAGCATTCATATGAATTTTCTGTTCTATCCAGAATGTGCTGGGCAGGATAGAATATGATTTCAGTACCACANGTGGAGATATTTAACCAGACTTGGAATAAGATATGTCTCCCATGACTTCTCAGAGCTGGGTCCACCCCAGGACCCCATGCACTCTCACTGTTAAAGACTGACCCTTCTGGGGCCCTAGAGAGAGAACAGGGCTGCCAGATGGGCTTGGAGACTCAGGGTAAGCAGGGAAGTAAGTGCCGTGAGCCAACTCCTGGTTCTCTGTGGGAAGAATGGCCTCCATGAAGTCACACTGCCTGACTCTGTTTTCTGGAGTCACCTGTTGAGCTAGCCAAGAGGAAAGTAAGTAGGTCTTTATTTTGTTTTTGAATGATGCAGGGTAATTGTACCTATTTATAGGACATGTGGTCATGTTTTGGTATGTTGTACAATGATGAAATCAAAGCAGTTACCTTATCTATCAGTTAAAAATTCACCATCTCTTCATGTTGAGAAGATTAAACCCCTTATACCTATTTTGAAATGTAAAACATATCATCTATTGTCCATCCTGCCTCAAATGACAAGATATCTGTCTGTCTGTCTGTCTGTCTGTCTGTCTGTCTGTCTATCTATCTATCTATCTATCTATCTATCTATCTATCCATCCATCCATCCATCCATCCATCCATCCATCCATCCATCCATCTGTATCACATTTTCTCTACCCATTCATATACTGATGGACACCTATGTTGATTCCATTTGCTGACTGCCATGAATGTGCTACTGTAAACATGGCAATGCTGATGTCCCTTCTGCATACTGATTTCATGACTTTTGGTATATACCCAGAAACAAGCTTGCTAGGTCATACACATGATCATTCTAGTTTTTGAGGAATCTCTGTTCTCTTTTCCTTGAGTGCCCAGCTTCTGAAGACTGCATGGGCTGAGGGAGGTCCGACATGTAAGGTTCTGGGGCCAGGTAGAGCTTTGTTTCCTGGTGCTGGGGCTTCGTGCATGCTGGTCAAGTGCTGTAACTGTTGAGCCACATGCCAGGCCCCATCATATTCCCTCCTCTTCCAGGATCTTGCAAAGTAGATCATGCTGGTCTGGAACTTGCTGTGCAGCTTAGGATGCCTTCCAACTCAGGATCTCCCAAGCTGGGATTACAGGGGCATCCATCATGAGTCACTAGTGAGCTTAATAAATGGGAACTGTTTTTACAGTCCCTGTTCCTGGATCTCACTTTTTCATATTAGTGAGCACAGACTGCACTATGTGGGAATAATGGCTGTTATGGTTGGGGCTCAGGCTTATTGGGCACTTGGTCCTGGCCTCTTTTAGAACAAACAGACTAAGGGTCTAGCAAAGGGCATTAGTACTGGTTCCTGAAAAAGCCCTGAACTAAACTGGCACAGAGCTTGTTCCAACTCAACAAAGGTAGGCATAGTATCAAGTGTAAAATAGTGAAAGAAATCTCTCCTCAGTACTGTTTCTGTTGAATGTTTGCATCAGTCNTATGCCAACAGGCCTTTAGGGTGGTGAGCAAGGCATGGGTCATATGGTCTTACAGTGATAAGATAATAGGTTTATCATTTCCTTGTCTTTTTCCTCTGTAGACATATTGTCCACAGGACCACCCTGTTCTTCCACCAGCAAAGGTTTTGCATCAAGGTCAGCTGACCTCCCTCAGCAAAAAGCTGCCATAAGGGGTGAAGCCCCAACCAAATTGGGTTGGATTCTTGAAGAAAGAGTCAGGGCCTGTACTGGAGNACTACATAGGAATTTCATCTGCATTGCTCATTTTAAGTAATTCTTCCTTCCAAAACTTATGGATATCCTTCCCCCCCTCCCCTCCCCTCCTCTTCTATTCCTTCTCCTTCCCACTTTCCTTCTTGTCCCTTTTCTGTCCTTTGCTTTCTCCTCCTCTTTCCCTGTTTTCCTCTCCCTTGTCTCCTCCTTGTATTTTCTTTTTACCATTTAAAAAAACCTTTTTATTTTATTTATTTTTAATTATTCTTTTATATTTTGAGATGATAATATGTTTATACCCTGCTCCCCTCTTCCTAGAATACCCTTCCTTACCCTCTTTCAAATTCATGGTCTCTTTTTTCATATTGTTGTTGCATACATATATGTATATGAGTATTAGTGTCAGGGTTCTCTAGANTAATGGAACTTATAGAATGAATCCCTCNATATGTATAGAAAGGGAGTTTATTAGAATGACTTACAGGCTGTGGTCCAGCTGACCCAACAATGGCTGTCTACCAGAACAGTCCAAGAATCCAGTAGTTACTCAATCCACAAGGCTGCCTGTTTCAGCTGGTCTTTCACAGATGCTGGGATCCCAAAGAAGTAGGTTCTAACGCCAGTCAAGGAATGGGCCTGTCACCTGGAGCAAGAGCAGGCAGGCAGAGAGCGACTTCCTTCTTCCATTTCCTTTATATGGGCTGCCAGCAGAGTGTGTGGCCCAGATTAGAGGTGGGTCTTCCCACCCCAAGGGATCTGGGTTAAAGGTCTGTCTTCCCACCTCAGAGATCTGGATTAGAAGTGGATCGTCCCACTTCCAACGATTAAGCAAAATTCCCTCAGAGGTGTGCCCAGCCGTTTTTGCATTTTAGCTAATTCCAGCTATAGTCAAGTTGGCAACCAAGAATAAGCATCACTATATATAGTTCTTAAATACATAAATACAAACTGCTCAATTTGTATAAGGCTACTTGTATGTATGTTTTCAGGGCTGAGCGTTTGTTTAAGATAACCAATTAGTGTGCTCTTTCCTGGGGAAGAGTATTTCTCCTCCTCTCAGGATTCCTTAGTTGCCTGTAGTTCTTTGTGTAGGGTTGAAGCCTCGTGCCCCCCCACCCATGTTATACACATTACTATGTCTATTGTTGCTCTTGTTCAGCTCAAGTTTCTTTTTTATTTTCTCTTCCTTTNCTGGCTTCTTCCCCGACTCCTTGCTGTCCCCTCCTCTGCCCTCTCCTGCCTACACTTNCTGATAGCCTATTGACCTCCCCTCAGCCTCAGCATGAGTGCTTGAGTATCCTCCTCCCCAGAGCCTACTGTCTCTACCTGATGGCCTTTGTGGCTTCTAACAAAGGCTTTCTGTCCAAATAGGTTCCTTCCTGTGTCTTACAGATACCCATTTCCTCTCTACAGACCTGGAGTGAGTCTCTTTGCCCCTTACGAGATGTGGTGGCGAGCACCTTCCTGGAGGTTCNCAGAGGAAGCAGATGGAATGCTTACTTCTTGGAACAACAGCCATAGGGTGATGCTGAGAAGTTTGCTGGAAGGAGGAAGGCATAGGGAGATGGTGTGGCTCTGTGTAGTGGAGTTGCAGTTTGTATTCTTTGATGGGTGGTATCAGGTCTGTATTGATGGGCAATCTTTTCTTTCATTAGGGTTGAATGAAGGATAGCTCTTGGATAGTTACTCCAGTTGGCTGCATGTACAAAGAAATATTAGCTCTCTGTCTGCTACTTGCCTTTTGCTGCCTGGTTAATAGATGTGATAAGGGGTCAACACTTGAGTGAATTATTTTGTAGAACGAAATGGAATGCTAAACATAGTACTGTAAATGTTCCAAAAAAGATGCCTTGTCAATTATTCAAGAGGGGCACATCAAGGTCTCATCGCTTACTATTGATTGCTACTTTTCTCAAAAAAGATTTATTTGTCCACTGTTCATCGAGTGACCTTTCTAGTATATTTCTCTGCTTCTGGGTTTTATGGCACTTGGTTTAGTAATAGGAATTTCACTTGTAAATACTTGGAAACTCAATAAGCAGTTTTTAGGTAAAATGTCCAGCATTGGAGCCTGACCTATTTATCATTCACTTCATCACTAATACATATCAATATCTATGTACCTCTGCATATATGCATACACATTTACAAGTATACTTACGATTTTNAAAGCTATGTTTATAGTTAATAATGGGCTTGGCAGTTCACATCTTTGAATAAAAGCTTCAGGAAATAGATGATTTCTGCTTATCTTTAAGTTTGCTTAAGATGACTCAATCCCTTAAAATAGATTGTATGTAAGACAACTTGGTCTGGGTGGGTTGCTCTGTGTATGTGTGAGGTCTAAGCTAAAGGAAGGGACCCTCTGGCCGAGTCATCTTCTGTGTACTTGTTAGCTTTTATGTATGTCTCTGTGTAATGGGAATGCTGTGTTGTCACTGAGGTTGTGGCCCTAGCTTTTCTGCCTGCTTGCTGTAGGACTTGGAGATGCTGGCCTTCCATTGTGTCTGCTCCATCCTACTGTACCACCTGTGCAGAGCATGTAGTAGATCCAGAGGGACCAATGTACCTGCTTGAGGTCACTGCTCCATCAGTTGTCATTGTTAGGGTCGCTGTCAAGAGCCCATTGCAGGCCATTATAATGAGGGTGTCTTGATGGCACTTTCTGTCTTTCTGAGCAAATTAGCAAGATGTGCTAGCTCCCACTGAGTACAGTTGCACGTGCAAGCTGCTGCTTCTTTGGAACGAGAGAAGGGTTGAGTAATTGGCTCTGGGGAATATTGTTGCTGACTGGTGCCATTTTGATGAGTAATAGACCCCATTAGATCACAATAAAATACTTGATTCTGTATAATTAAAAATGGCATTAGTCAGGCAGAAGCCCCAGCATTTAAAGCTGTGAAAAGGATAATTTGAGAGGCTGCANAGTACGTTCATGATTGAAGCAGCACATAACCTAGAGTGTTTTGAGTCTCGGAGTTAAAAGACGTGGTCATAGACAGCCTGGCAGGGCAGCTGCTGTTCATTTTAGTCTCAGATATTTGTAATGAGCAACTATGGCAGTTAAAAATGTTTCTGATGAATTCACAGCTTGTGGAACAGTTCTGATTTGCAATTTTAACAGAAAAAGAAGTCCTATAATTTACGTTTTGTGGAGTAGGCAGAACCCAGAGGAACATTGGAGCCTTTATTTCCCTGTTTGTATTTTCTGCTTCACCTCCAAGTTCCTCCCTCCCTTGTTATTTATTGGTCCTACCTTATTCAGATGCTTGGGTCCAGCACTCTCCATGAGTTGGACAATACTGGAGGATTCTGGGGAAGGGCAACAGCAAACCTGGACAGGGCTGTGTAAGCCTGTGGTGACTTATTTTATCCCACTTTCCTAGTCAGACACTTGGTACATTTTCTGCCCTCTTGGGACCTGGTCTCCTGTAGATCCCTTGGCTCAGAGTTGAGAAAGAAGCCCTTCGTTTGGCACGAGCGAGCCCCACTCTGTTTAATCAAGAGCCGAGTGTCTGGCACACAACTTCAGTTATTAATACTCTGCTATTAATATTCATATTGACAATCATTTGCACTTCTAAACTGCTTTCATCTCAGAGATGATCACATATCCTGTAAGCCTTAGATGAACGACTTCTAATGTGGGCATGGCGCCCTCTGGCAGTGCCTCCTCTGTGAAGGGAGTTCACTTGTTCAACTAACAAGTGTCAGGCCAGCCCACACGTTGTAGGTCTTTTTAAGATGTGTTCCTTATCTGTGACCTGCCATTCATGGTCCACTGTCACTTCACAANTGTCTGTTTCAGCCCTACAAGCCAGATATGGACCTCTGTGGTTGTATCAGTTACTTTTCTGTTGTGATTAAAACACCATGACAAAGGCTTAGTAGAAGGATTTATTTGGGCTTCTGATAGGTTCCAGAGGGTTAGGGTCCATAATGATAGCATTGCAGCAGGTGGCAGACATAGTGGTTGGAACTGGAAGCTGAGGACTGATATCGTGAGCTGAAAGCACCAGGCAAAGAGAGTACACTGGGAAGGGCATGGGGCTTTTGAAACCTCGAAGGCCACCCCCAGTGACATACTTCCTCTAGCANGTCAGGCCTTTTGAACCTACCCAAGTAGCTGCATCAACTGGAGGCCAAGTATTCAAACATCAGAGCCTCCGGGGGCTGTTCCCATTGACACAAAGCACTGTGGTGCCAGCCACACTGCAGAGGACACCATTTGACCAGAGCTTACCTTCTGCTTGGAATCTGGGGCTCTCTAGACATTGACTAAAATGGGAATAAACACACACACACACACACACACACACACACACACACACACACACACGCCACCCTAAATGTAATGGAAATGTTTCACAATGAATTTATTTTTGTGTTCTAGTTGGACTTAAATTTAGATTTCAGAATAATAGGGAGTTCTTTTTATCCTATTAGAATATATATGTATATGTATATAATATATATATATATATTCTATATAATTTATACTTGCTGTGGTCAAATACCTGACAAGAAGCAAGTTAACAGAGGAAAGGCATTTTTTTTTTTTGCTTACAGTTTGAGGACTACAGTTCATCATTGTGGGGAAAGTGTAGAGGCAGGAGCATGAGCTAGTCTCCTTTGGACCAAGTCAAGAAGTGAGGCCAGGGTATAAAATCTCAAAGCTTAACTTCAGTGACCTATTCTTCCAGTGAGGCTCTACCCCCTAGGGTTCCTCCACCATCTAAAACAGCAGCAGCAGCTGGAGACCAAGCATTCAGATACATTGAGCTTGTGGTGGACATTTCACACTCAAACTTCAATATTCTGTCCCTGGTCCTCATACGCTCAGGACTGTCTCATAATGCAAAACTGCACCCATTCCAGCTCCCAAAATCTCCATAGCCCTTAACAGTGTGAACACTTCAAAATTTCCAAGTATCTTCTGAGACATAAGGCAATCTCCCTGCCAGCTGCCCCCCTGCCACCCCACCTTCCCTTTTAAAGTTAAGGGCTGGAGAGATGGCTCAGCAGTTAAGAGCACTGGCTACTCTTCCAGAGGACTGGGTTTGATTCCCAGCACTTACACAAGGTGGTTCACAGTTGTCTGCAACTCCAGTCCTAGGGGATCTGATGCCCTCAGATCTGGCTGATGCCTCAGGCTGGCCTCTGGGGCACCAGGCACACAAAGTGATACACAGAAATACGTGCAGGCAAAGCATCCATATGCATAACAATAATTACATTTTAAAAAGTTAACTAGTAACATTCTCATTCCAAAAGGGAGGAATGGGGGCCTAGCAAGGAAAGATGGGCTCAGAGTAAAACCAATACCCAACGGGGCAAGTGTCAAATCCTGTAGCTCTATATCTAGTATCTGGAGTTCATGATGGAGTCATCTGGGTAATTCCGGTCAGGCTCTAGGCAACTGGCGAGATCTTCCCTGTGATTGGGTGAGTAGAGCTTCTCTGCATTAACACAGAGCCAAGCAGCAGTGGTCTGAACTGCAGCAGGCCTGGGAAAGTCAGTATAAAAAGACCATTTATGACTTGCAGAGAAATGTAAGAGGTCGTAAGTACTAACCCTGGAATTCTAGCAGGTGTGCACAGGGAAGGTGAGCAGGACTTAGATGGATGAGAGAATGAGAGTGTTCCAGTNGNGNGAACAGCGGGCACAGAGGCCTAGAGTCTTGAGCTTGGGGACACTGAAGAGCCATGTAAGTTGATCGGAGACCGTAAGGGGGAATATCTGGGACAAGGGATGTAAGACCGTATGTCTTAGACGTGTTCNTGTCGCCGTGACAAAATAGCTGCATACTTGACAAAGAAACGAGGTTCATTTGGCACACAGTTCTGGAGACTAAGAGTTCAAGGTTGTCTAGCTGCATTTGCTATGTAATAGCATGTCAGACGGCAGTATACAGCAGCGCCTTTGATGAACGTGGGGAGCTAGCTGCCATGGGCAAGACTGAGCCTATGTCGAGGTTAGCCTTCCTTTATAATAACTGTCTCTCACAGTGACAGATTCAGTCTCCAAAGACCTAACTTAACTTAGTGAGATGAGCATTGGTTCTCCTTAGTGTGGCGACCCAAGACCCCGTTTCCTCCCAGTATACCCAGCCGTCAGATGGTCTATCGTCTACTGTGTTACATTGGGAAGTAAGCTTCTGGCACACAAACTTTTGGAGACGAAACAAGTTCAAAGCTTTGAGTCACTCCAGGCATGTCAATCTTCAACCTGAAGGCTGCTGGAGTTATTCTGTTTATGAATCTGACACTCATTAGTTCATTAAAAATAATTCTGTCAGAAAGTTTTTACCTCAAACAAGAGTTCAACTTATTAATTCATATAGTCTTTCTAATAACTGTGTGCTATAGGCACTGTAATCTCCCTCACTTTGAAGATGGAGGAAGTTAGTCACGACCATGGACAGTGGCCTAGGACCTGCGCCAGTCTGACTCCGACTCTGGCACTGGCTCTGTGGTGCTTGTGGATGGGTGCCTGGTCCTCTTCTCTCAAAGCANAAAGCTGATTTGCAAGTTGGACTTGGCATTTAGTTGTGACTGCTCAGAGTGCATGTGTTACCCCCTGACAGCCTGTCTAGGGGAGGAACAGNAGTATTTGATGCTACCTTTTACCACACTGTAAATAGAAAATTAAAACAACAACAACAACAACAACATGCAAGTGGGAGAGTTTTGTAGCTGCGTGCATGTGCGTGTGTGTGTGTGTGTGTGTGT
>LZPO01075885.1:12468-28119 GCA_001675575.1 Neotoma lepida
TTTCTAACACGGGAGAAACCTGGACTCACTCTAGCTTTTACCTTTCAAAAGGTCAGTATGCCTCTAGTTAGTATACAATAGCCTTATCTATTGAAATGCTTCTTTTTAAAAAAAAACCTAGTATTAAAAAATAGCATGCTACCATTTCAATTTAAAGTGAATTTTAGCCAGTAACCAAAATGTTTATCACTCTAGAAATGCAGCCTGCTAAAATGAAGATCGTCTTCCTCTAGGTCAAAGTCACAGACTTTTTCTCATCTTTTCTAACCACTGAAAATAACTTTCTACATTTTAAACAGTTGTGTGTGTGTGTGTGTGTGTGTGTGTGTGCATGCACACATATGAGTGTGCACATGAGTATTTTAAACTTTTTTCCTTTTGGTGCTGGAGACTGAACCCAGGGCCTGTACATGTTAGGCAAGTACTTTACCACCTAGCAGTTCCCAGCCCTTGTGAGTGCATTTATTACTGCTTCCTGCGTCAGTCCTAATTTGCTACAGTAGTGTTACATGTTAACCTTGAAACAGTCTTTTTTTTTTCTTGGTGAAGGAGCAACTGATGCAAATGGGGTTTAGATACAAACCAAAACCCAAGATGCTAACAGAAGCAAATGGATTTAGGAGTTAAAATGAATTTTAACTATTTACATCTGCTTGCACTGTTCTAAATGGTGAAAACCTAGTGTTCATATCCTTCATAATAAAAATTCATTCTGTGCTTTAATATGAAGGCTATGTTACATAAACAGAGGACTTCAAGCTGCAGCAGAGTGGCTGAATGGAAGGAAAGTGGCAATCTTTCTGGCTCCAGTAGATGCCATTCCCTATCACACAGTGTTTCCCACTCATAAATACATGACAACTACTTCCTCAATCATGTTTTACGAGCAGGGATGCACAGGGGGTAGTCAGTGGCTAGCTTGAGGGAAAATAGGAACAGCAGGCGGCAGAAACTGTACAGAAAATGGCTATGTGGTAAATTCTCTTCTGGAACATCACTCAGTTACCCAGTCTTTGATCTTCCAGCTACAATTACACTAACTTCCACAAGATCTGGACACCTCCCCCCAACACACATATCCCAACCTCAGACCACATCATTAGCTATACATAAAACCTATGAAAATTTGGTTTTATAAAATAGAACCATTCATACGTTTATGTTGTTACAAATTAAAATTTGTTATTTAGACAAGAGTAGTTTCAATGGGCTATAACCATATCATCATCACAACTGGTCTCACAAAAAACATGGGGTGTCTGGCGACAGCTAAATCACAGGCTGGCGTCTCCTAAGCAGTCTGTCTACCATTAGGGTCTGGGAAATGGTATTTACTATACAATTAGAGCCAGGGAGTTCTACCTGTAATCACTGAAATACAGGTGTGAGAAGCCCCTTTGGGCAAGGAAACTGACTCATCCCTTTTCATGTAAACTTTGATGTCTGTATTGTTTTACCTAGCCTCAGGAAAACTTACCATTCATACTTCCATGAGAAGATTTACTAGCTGAAGTCAAATAATAAATTTTAAAATTCCTTCTTAAAGGAAACAATTTTGACACATTAATCATCAAATTTATTAGAGTTTGAAACAAGACAGAACTGATTATATTTTAAAGTTAATTACTTTCTAGAGGACAATGACCAGTCTAAACTCCATTTTTATGTTAAATTTATGTTTTCTAGAACATTGCCAATAAAGAGGTTAAACTCAGCTTCCTATCAGGGACACAAAATGTCTTATAGGAATATCAACAGGGCATTTTTAGTCGCAGTAATTTCACAGAATTTATTCTAATGATTTATTGGAGTTAACCATCTGACATTAATTATTGTTTTGGCTTCCAGTCTATGAATGTTTATTTTTCAGTTTAAAGCCTTCTCACTCTTTGATATCATATGGAAATGAGAATTTTTAATGGAAAATTGAAACCATGTGCATGTAAGTACTTAATGAAGTACAGGGAGAAACCAACAATATATNTGAGGAGAATTCAGGTCTTTTTCTTTGTATAGTTTTGATTTGTTTCTATGACTCAATAGTATAAAACACCGAGGGTCTAGTGAGGGAAGGCACAGTGAGCACTAAGCCAAATGTCTCCACACCCACATGAATGCAAGAGTTCTCTTTGAATTTTTAAGGAAGGTGAACAAATCTTGCACATTTTAGTCACATATTAGAACGGCAACATATAAATGCAGTTTTTACTTTGTTACACTTCNGAAGTTTCAAGCCAGTGTCTGAACTTTTTTGTATCCAGGTTTAGCTTTTTAAAAATACAATTCAATCTGGATTTTAAAATTTATGTCTGGCTGTAACCCCTGGTAAAGTTTTGAAGGTCACCGGCAGTATCAAGAGGGCTAGCAATTCTTGGCTTAAAACACTTTATTGCTCCAAATATTTTGGAGCTTTATTAAACTTTATTAAACTTTATTCTCATTTTGTAGCAAGACTAAACAGCAATGTTTAAAGAACTTAAATTGGAAGAGCAAATATGTTTGATTCAAAATTTCCTAATTTAATTCAGTTTTGTAATGTCCTCTTAGTGCAAATCATTCGGGAGACTCATCTCTAAGTGTAACATGAGGCAAAACTTTCTTACCATTTTCAACACTTTATAAGGAAAAGATTTTAAAATCAAACACATTATACACATACCTATATGCTTTGTGTTAGATATGTATATGAGTGTATCCAGAAAAGAAAAACTTACCATTTGTTTTTCTTTCTTATATAGTCCTTTTCAGAAAGATTAACCAAGTAGACCATTGGTTTTGAAGTCAAAAATAAGTGCTTATTCAACACTTCAATCTAGAGTAGAAGACGGAGAAAGAACCCTTGTAAAAGCTGAGTAAATATGGAGTAAAACACTGACTACTTTGAACATAAATACTGTTTGAGTAAACATTTTCATTTTTATAATCTTTTTTATAAAGGATGAGATGTTATAAAATATTTCAAGTGGAGAGATGAGGAAAAGGAAAATGTAAGCTTGGGAATATGCAAGAGCTGACAGAAATCAAAGTTTAACCACATCTAATACCAGATAAAAGATAATGAGCAGCTAACTGGTTCTCTAATGAATTAGAGCAAAGGCAGTCATAGACATCAGTATTTAGAACTTACCTCTTTGTCATTCCAATCATGGTAGAAACGTACAGGTTTCTTCTGATCTATAACCCAGGATTTGACTTTGCACATTATATCCTGTACACACAAGCAAGGAAAAAAATACAAGATGAATAGTTAAGCACTTGATACCAAGTACTAAAAGTTTCAAGTCCTCAAAATAAAGATAACTTTGTAATGAAAGGAGATCTAAGCTACACAAACAATATTTTGTATCTCAAAATAAAAATGATGCAATATTGATGAAGCATTATTTTAGTGTACAAAGTTAGCAAAATTAGTTAACATGAAAATTAGTTAATATGAAAAATTGCAAGACAATTCAATCACATCAAAGACAGAATTTAAGAGTCAACATTATCTAGTGATGTCACCTGTTATGAAATGGGGGGAGTATACTGAAGAGAGACTAAAGTATATTTTTTCCTTAAAAAGAAAAAGAAAGTAACTAATTTAAACCTATTATTGATTATTTACTCTACAAAATATTCAATGAACTGACCAAAACCTTTTTTCTCTGAATTAATTTTTTTGACAACACCTTCTCCCTGCCACTTCTCCACTGCTTCCCCCACCCCAACCTGCCAAAGCCTCCATTACACAATGGCAAGAGCCCTGCACTGGTGACCTCCAACCAGCTGCATTCACTTTCAGAACATCTCTCTCGGCTGGAAATCTAAAGGCCTTTTAGTTAGCAAGCTAGTGTGCATTCAGAAGGAGTAACTGCGGGAAGAGCCCAATGTGCTTTGTTTCTCTGGCCTTTCTTCACAGAAAGATTAATCATCTGTGAAATGGAAACGGCAAACAGCAAGTGACACAAACTGAACCCTTCAAGCCTTGCCTCATGAGCCCTGTGGGTCTGAATCTAAAAGCTGCGTGTGGCAAGGCTCTCCTTACAGGCAGGTGCTAATAAAAGGCTCTCAGGTCCCAAAGGTCAGACTCAGCTCTTCCAGAAGAGGGGCGGTTGAGAATCATATGGGCTTTTTGTTTTGTTTTGTTTTTGTAAAGATAGTTTAGGAACTGTTTTAAATATTGATTTCTTAAAATTTGTTGCAACACAATCATTAGTAATAGATTTCCTGAGAGTATTTTACATTATCATGACTAGTTATCCTTACAAATGTCCACTTTCATAAATTATCTCAATATTTAGTATACCTTCCTTGCAAATCTTACTGTTACCAATAAGAAAAATANGGAAAAGGCCCTATATCCTTAGATCCTGATTTGAAGCCCTCCAGGGAAAGGACTTCCCATGGATTTTAACAAGGAAGGGGCAAGACGAAAACTTTTAATGAAATCTAACATGTTCTGCTTAAGAATAATCACTTTTACTCTTCTATAACTGAATTTCACTCATAAATGTTTAAAAGTGGCTAATGTAACACCATTTCCTACAAGGAGAAGATCAAAGTGCTATATTACAAATGCATTATGATTAAAAAAGCCCTGTGCAGCCTTGCTATTAACTGTTCTTTAAACCCTAAAAGGCTTCCCATAGATCTCACTTGGCACTGCATATACAACCTTTGACAAGTAATGTAGACCATTTTTATTCATTGCCTAAAATTGTAGGCAATTATGTGCGTCACACTGGCCACCTGCAAATTCTGAATGCCTGCTGCAGTTGTCAGTGCAAAAAACTAATGTCGGAGGGGATTAATCTAGGGGGAGAGAGTCCTCTTTAATGGCTCCAGCAGGTGAAATGGCCCAGCTGGTTACTATGATGAGTGGCCAGAAAAGCTTATGTAGAGACACGCAACAAGATTATACAAAAGAAGAAAACAGAGGTACCGTCCTATACTTCGTTCCATTAATCTTTTCCAATTAAAAAAGAAAATAGACAAAGCCAACTGAAAAATAAGGAAGGGAATTAATTTTAATCATATAAAAAAGTATAAAATGCTTTTGTGACAATAAACATTTTTACAAAGCCAAAGAGTCTCAATGAGTGCTGATCATCAGTGAAGGAATTTCAAGGTTGCTCTTCATTTCAAAGTAACTAGATTCTTGCTTCAGACACAGAAGCCAAATCACAGAAGCACTGTGGCACTAGTCTTCAATTTTTCTTTCATAGTACAGACTAGAAGCATTACAGTTTTACATAAAGAGAATTAAGTCATATATGAAGTTCACCAATAGTCTTTTCCTTAGAAGCCACAGTTATGTGTTAGATTACTAAAAGATGCCAGTTTTATCTAAGACAAAACAGAAGTAGATTGCAATCAGATAATATTATTTCACATAAATAACCAGTAGATGCTATATTTTCAGTGTGTTCTTTTCTTATATAAAAGAAAAATTAATTTTAATAAGAAATGTAAATGTTTTAGCCTATCTGAGAAATTTCTAATTAGACCAAAAGGACGTGAGATAAAATGCATAATAGGCTAAGTAAATGTTTCCCTTATGCCTGCATATATAAGCATATATATTAATAGATACAATATATATAGATATAATATACATACAAAAATGAATAATAAAAATTTCCAGTTAAATAAATTTAGTTAGGTGAAATATATATGCTTTATCCACATTCAGCAAATGAGCACATAGTAAAAACATTACTAATCCCTTTGTATTGAATCTGTAATGCATTTAAGTCATTTTGAAATTCTGTATTTCTTTAATATTTTTATTCATGTGTGTCACTTTGTGTCTGCCACATGTGTGCAGGTGCCCATGGAAGTCAGAAGAAGGCTTGGGAGCCCCTGGAGCTGGAGTTATAGGCAGCTGTGAGCCTCCTGATATTTGGGCTGGGACTAATTCAAGTACTCTGGAGAACAGCAAATGTTCTTAAACACTGAACCATCTCTCTAGCCCCTGAGATTTCACATTTCTTACTTATTTTTATGAATATGAGTGTTTTGCCTGCCTATATGTCTGTGTGCTATGTGTGTGTCTGGTGCCCATGGAGGTCAGAAGAGGGCACCAGATCCCTTGGAATCAGAGTCACAGATGGCTGTGAGGCACCAAAGCAGGTGTCAAGAACTGAACTCAGGTCCTCTCTAAAACAGCTAGTGATTTTAACCGATGAGCCATCTCTTCCACACAAGAGCTCATACATCTTTCCTATCATTATGTAGAAATACAGATTTTGGAATATGAACTTGAACTGCTTTTGTAGCCATCTAACATTTCATTTTAAAAATATATTCTGTGTATTATAAAGAATAAANTTGCTGGGCAGTGGTGGTGCATACTTTTAATCTCAGTACTCAGGAGGCAGAGGCAGGCAGATCACTGTGAGTGCAAGGCCAACCTGGTCTATAGAATGAGTTCCAGGACAGCCAAGGATACAAAGAGAAACCCTGTCTCAAAACACCAAACCAAACCAAAACAAAACAAAAAAAACAAAAGAATACATTTGTCACCTGAATTTTGTATTAGCTTGTAGTTTTATGAGTATACTAATCTTAGAGCTAACAATATATGCTTAGGTATGGAAACAAAAAGGGTCAACAATTACCAGGGTAACTGGAGGTGTAGCTCAGTGAGAGTGACTGAGTATCCACAGGACCCTGGGTTTGATGCTGGCACATGTCACTAAGAAACAATGGAGGGCTTGAGGTAGTGCTCTTGCACTAGGTTTTAGATGCACTACCCTGATATGTTTGAAAAAAAAAATCAAAGGGAAATCAAGTCAGAAATTAGATTACACTCATTGAGCTCAGAGGGTAGGTCAAGGCAGAGATACAAATTTAGAATTGACCTGCATTTAGACGAACTGTAACCACAGACAGGGATGTGAGCACATAGGGAAAGACTTTATAGTAAGAGGGGAGCTGTTAGGATTTAAATGGGAAATGTCTTTAAACACCTGGTTCCCAGCCAGATGTTGAGGTTGTGGAACTATTAGAAGGTGGGGCCTAGCTGGGGGAGTGGTCATCAGGAGAAGGCCTTATGGTTTTATAGCCCAGATGTGCTTCCTGTCCAGTCTATGTTTCCTGGTGCACAGAGATATGAGCAAGCAGCCTCCTACTCCTGGGGTGGAGCCTGGAGCTGCTTCTGCTGCCATGCCCTTCCCATTAGGATAGACTAGACTAACAACTAGAAGAACTAAAAGAAATTCTGCCCCCTCCTTTAAGTTCTTTCTTGTCAGGGTTTTGACTACAGCAGCAAGAAAAGTACTCGGTACACAAAATTGCCTCACCATGTGGTCCCTAAGTCTTTGGAACCAGTCTACAAGAAATGAGAAAGAGTTGAGAGCTGCAGGCTAAAGCAGAGTTCCTAAAACTTTTTCCATTAATAACACCTTTACACCTGAGCAATTTTTAATGACCCTGTGTATATAGGTATATGAAATATGCAAATGAACCAAGCATTTACTGATAATAAACCATAAAGAATTTATTTTACAACCATTTCTGCATGCTTATAATATTGCCATTTACTAGAAACTAAAGCAAATTATGATTACTTTACATAAAGAATTAAATACTGGCCAAATATTTGATACCACAGAATGTAACGCACTTGTAGTGTTTTTCAATTGATTATCAACACTGAGAAGGCCCTTCACAAAAATACAAGTACACGATGGCAGGAGTATGTTTAGGGCCATTTCAGAAATTCTTGGAAATTCTGTATTAATTCCAAGCCCAAACTTTTCATTTAGTAATTAAAAAAATAAAATAAAACTTCAGCCAGCAAGTCAAACAATAATTTTAAAATCAAATAGGCAAATGCTGTTAGGAACACTATTACATATTTAATCATAAACTAATTTTTGGTTGCCACACATTCAGAAACCTTTTAATATCGCCACATTTTTCACAGTTCTCTTATGTTTGGTTATGAGGGTTGTAACCCACAGATTAAGAATCTGTGGCCTGGCCAGGCATGGTGGCGCATGCCTTTATTCCCTGTATTTGGGAGGTGGATCTCTGTGAGTTCGAGGACAGCCTGGTCTACAGAGCTAGTTACAGAACAGCGAGGGCTATATAGATCCTGTCTCAAATAAACAAAAATCATCATCATCAATGAGCTAGATAAACCCTAGGATGCTGTAAATTAATCTTAATGGGCCATTCTGGTGGGAGTAAAGACTATAATGCTGATAGAAATGTGAACAATGAAGACTGTGCTAATGAGATTTGACAAAGAAACAAAAATTCTACTGGAAACTAACCTTTATTGGCCAAAGGTCAGGTCATCCATGTTACTGTCTGACAGAGAATCTCATTGTCTTCTGCCTAGCTCTTAAAAACTGAGCTAAGGGGCTGGAGAGGTGGCTCAGAGGTTAAGAGCACTGACTGTTCTTCCAGAGGTCCTGAGTTCAGTTCCCAGCACCCACATGGTGGCTCAAAACCGTCTGTAATGAGATCTGGCGCCCCCTTCTGTATACATAATAAATAAATCTTAAAAAAAAAAAAAGAAAAAGTTTAAAAAAAAAAAAACTGAGCTAAGCTGAATTCAAATCATGGACAGCAACCATGCAGGCTGTGGCATAGTTACTGCTCACTGCTTTTATCCACGTTTACTGGTAAGGAAAGCAATAATAGAACAGAAATATATTAAAAAAAACCTGCAGTTTCCTGGAGGTGGGGGAGGAATATGAACTATAAAGCTGAAGACAAGCAGGGTGAAGACAAAACATTTGTAAATTATTAAAGAGATCAGCACCATTAAAAGCTGTAAATACAAATAACTTTCTCAGAAGTTTTTAAGAAAGATAGTAAAGAAAATGCAACTGGGTCAACAAGATGGTTCTGCAAGCCTAGAGACCTGAATTCCATCCCCAGAACCACTTACAGGTGGATGGAGAGAACTGATTCCACAAAGGTGTCTTCTGACCTTTGCATGACCTGTGGCATGAACACCCACACAAAGGCAATAACAAATAAAAAATTTAATATAAATGTAACTAAAGGGAGTATTTAGAAGTTGTGGTCCAAAACTTTTTCTTTTTCTTTTTGGTTTTTTGAGACAGTTTTTCTGTGTAACAGCTCTAGCTGTCCCAGAATTTGCTTTGTAGCCCAGGCTGGCCTCGAATTCTAAGATCTGCCTGCCTCTACCTCCTGAGTACTGGGATTAAAGGTGTGTGCCACCACAGCCTGGCCTCTCCAAAACTTTTTATTTGACAATGAAAAATCTGGAAGCTGTTGAAAAGAATCTAGTTTGATAGAGACAAGTCCTATCTACATAAAAATGAGAATTCCATGACAGGCATGGTAGTGCATGCCTTTAATCCCAGACAGAGGCAGGGAGATCTACAGAAAGCATTCCAGAACAGCCAGGGCTGCACAGAGGAACCCTGTCTCGGGGGGAAGATAAAACAAAAACCCTGAGAATCCCTAATTCAAAAAACCTGGAAACCTCTAAAATCGACAGCTTTCTGAACAATGACACCACAAAGGAGAAATTCCACATTTGATTTCATGTGATTAGTGTCCGTCAAAATGAAGGGATACTAAAAACACTGCTTGAAACTGTCTTCAGGCAATATGCATAAATAACGTAAATGAAACATAAACNGATTTGTGTTTAGAATTTGGGTCTGTCCTCAGGATATAAAAGAAGGTGTAGGCAAATAATGAAGAACACGAAGAAAAAAAAAACAAAAAACCTCTATCAGAAACATGTCTGCTCCCAATAATTTTAGGTAACATTTAAGTAATCTGTAGAGGGAAAAAGGAAGGAAAGGTTGCTTAGGACAAACACAACTTCATGAATATACTAAAAGCCCATTGAATTGTACACTTTTAAAGGGTGAATATTTTAGTCTATGAATCATATCTGAACAGCCATTTAAAAGCCACAAAAGGAAAAAAAAAAGTGTAAGGTTTCCTCTGGCTAAGAGGAGTAAGTCGGCTTCAGGCTTGGTCGGTGGAAAATGGAAAGAATTCCTATGTATGTCTATGGACTTTTATCTTGATCTTTGGAGTTATCTGGTGGAGTAAGGAAAGGATGGAATTACAGAGTGAGCACAAGAAAGAGGTTCAGGGAGCACAGGGAAACAGCTGCAGCAGAGCAGGAGAACAGACAGAGAAGCTAGATGTTACTAAGTATTCATGGGGACACTAGCTTGTCTTCTTAAAAATCTTTTCTGTGTTTGGCAAGTTACTGGGAAAGAAAAAGTGAATAGGGGGAAATATTAGAGTAAATGTTTCCCCGGCATATGCATCATAGCAGTGGTANATATTTCTTTTTCTCCTTTTATGTATAAGTATGTTATGTGTGTGAGCATGTATATGTGGAGGTCAGAGGTCAAAGCAAACACAGCCTTTATATTGGTGCTGAGGATCCAAACTCAGGTACTCAAGTTTGCCCAGCAGGCACTTTATAAGTCAAGTTATCTCTCCAGCCATGACCTAGCTATCATGATTTGTGCTATCATTTATGTGCTTGTTTGTTTGTTTGTTTGTTTATGACAACTTCTCACTCTGGAGACAGGCTAGCCTCAACTTGTGATTCTTCTATGCCTCCCTTTTTCCTGCTGTTTCTGACACAGGGCCTCACTATGTAGTCCTAGATGGCCTTGAGCTACTTGGATTGCAGGCATGTACCACTTTTGATCCACTGTTTTTTATGCTTGAGATCAAATTTTGTGTATCCTACCACTGGTATATATCTCTGTTTATATATACCAGTGACATACCTCACCTTTTATATCAGTTCTTACATGAATTTACTTCTGTCTTATGTGCTATATAAACTGATGGTCCTAAAATAGTCTGATCTCAAATGAATTTAATATTTGGGACACTTGCTCCAAATTNAGTGCTCACCTCTGTGTTATCTTGGGAGGTCTCAATCACCTTTGCACTTCCTAACTTCTGCCTTCAAATGGAGAACAGGGTGTGCAGGTACTCACCATTTACACAACATACTGAACACAATGTCCACCACTGTACTTGACTCCTTCCTAGTCCTTTTCCAAAGTAATGTGGCTCAGTCTACAACTTCGGTTGTGAGATTAGTCTCTCAGCCACAACTCGTGGGCATCGGACCCCAGGCAGAGGTGCCTGAAAGAGCTCTGCCAAGATGGGAGTGAAGGCAATGTGAGCTCAGGCTCATGAAACACAAATACAGAGTAAACATAGAAAGCAAGTGAAGGAACGCTGAAAGAACACCAGTAAACTACCTGAAACTAAGTAAGCTCATCGTAAGTAGGCATAAATTATAAAGAAGCAAAAGTCAGAAGTAAAAATAATATCTAAGGCAAGATCTAAATCCTAGAGGCAATAGAAGGCAAAGTAGNTTCTTCTGTGGTGACACAGAATAGCATATCTGATGCTATGAGTGGCAGAGCACCAGAGAGGCAGACTGCTGAATTTCTAGGAGCTGTCCTGGCATGACTTACAACTCAACACCAAAAGGCATGTGACTATACAACAAACCGTTCTTGAGTATTTTCTTAATCTCACTGCATTTATTNCCTTGTATTTAAGACTAAAATCCCATTTCTTAAAATGATCTTAAGCTGAATCTGGCTCCTTTCAAGTAAAAGCTTCAATTTAAAAATAAAACTTCTGAGAGTAAATGACAGAGAAGTTTTTCATCTCTAGCAATTTTTACCTATATGTTCACATGCTATATAACCAAGTATGAAGTCCATTTTCCCCCTAAAACCTTACAATAGTTCTTTACCAAAAATAATGACTGTAAATTAAGCAAAATATAGTGTTAGGATTATTTGGTTAATTGTAGTTAATTATGTAGAGGTTCTCATGTAAGAAGCAAAAAGGAAACACTAGCTCAACCTTTCCAATTGTTGCTTAAAAGCATCATTGTTCAAAGCCCTCATCAGTGTTTAGAATAATGACTTTTGCACCCATGAAGTCGTCCAACCTACCACAGTGTGGTAGTCTGAAGGAGAAGAGCCACCACAGGCTCATGTATTTGGTCACCAGTCGGTGGTGCTGGGTGGGAAGGTTATGGGACTTTCAGGGCTCTGATCATAGCTGGAGGAAGTGTGTCACTGGCGATGTGAGAGTTTATAGCAGTGGTGGTTTAAATGAGAATCCCTGCCCCCAGTAGGCTCAGATGTTTGAGTACTTCGTCCCCAGTTGGTGGCACTGATGTGTAGACTTAGGCATAGCCTTCCAGGAAGTACTTCACTGGGAGTGATCTTTGAGGTTTCAAAGCCTCACGCCATTCCCAATGCGCCTTCTCTGCTTGGTGTTTGTGGTTCAAGATGTGAGCTCTCTGCAGCCAGTTCCTGCTGTTTGCTACCATAGTTCCTTGCCACAACAGACTCTTCTCCCTCAGGAACAAATAAAAAGGCGAATAAACCCCTCCTTTTATAAGTTGGCTTGGTCATGGTGTGGTGAAAACGGTGAGAGAGTGTCTTTGGCAAGTTGGATCCGAGGAGCCCCACAGCGGGTGANGTATTTGTACTCATTCTTCTCATGGTCCTTAATAGTTTTTTATGTTGTTGTAACTATATCACTTTACAAACTTCTTATTCAGAATAGAGAATTAAGAAAAGCAAATCATTTTTTTTTTACTTTTGTCATTTTTTTTATTAAGAANTTTTTTTTATTCATTTTACATACCAACCACAGATCCCCTCTCTTCCCTCCTCCCACCCCCTCAGCCTCCTTCTTCCAACTTGCCTTCACAAGAAGGCAAGGCATCCCATGAGGAGGCACATCCAGTAGAGGCAAGTCTAAGCCCCTCCTTCTGTCTCAAGGCTGCAAGAGGTGTCCCATCATAGGTAGTGGGCTCCAAAAAGCCTGCTCTTGCACTAGGGATGGATTCTGATCCCACCACTAGGCACCCCCCCAAGCAGATCAAGCTACACAACTGTCTCNCTATGCAGAGGGCCCAGCCCAGCCCCAAGCAGGCTCCACAGCTGTTGATCCAACTTTCATGAGTTCCCACTAGTTTGGTTTGGTCATCTCTGCAGGTGTCCTCATTATGATCTTGAGCTCCAGGAGTCCAGTTGGGGAGAGACAGGAGGGATTCTATGAGCAAAGGCTCATGTATTTGAATGCTTGGTCCCCAGTTGGTACAACTGTCTCAGGAAGGACTAAGAGGTGGCCTTGTTGGAGGAGGTGTGTCACTGGGGGTTGGCTTTCAAAATCCCACACCATTTCCAGTTGGTTTCTCTACCTTGAAGTTGTGGATCAGATATGAGCTATCAGCTGCAGTTCCAGTATCATGCCTGTCTACCACCATATTCCCTGCCATGATGATCATGAATTAACTCTCTGAAGCAAGTCCCCAATATATATTTTCCTTTATAAGTTGCCTTGGTGACACTTTATGGCAATATAAAAATAAGACACAAAGTCTGAGTTCCACATTGATATTATCACATCAAATTAAGAATTTCATCACTCTTACTTTGAAAAAATTTATCTCTTAAACTTTCTGAATGTATAGAATATGTAGATTCAAATAATAAACTATAATAATCTAACTAAACTCCTGATTAATACACATTAAAAAATAGATGTGTATGTCTGTACATGTGTGCAAGTGTGCACAGAGGCTGAAGGCATTGGATCCCCAGGAGGTGGCATTGTAAGTAGTTGTGAGCTACTGGACATGGGTGTTGGGAATTGAGCTTACGTCCTCTGTAAGAACAGCAAGCATTCTTAACCAATGACCATCTCTCCAGTCCTCATCACCTTTCTCTTGTGTGTTTGTGTTCATGTGGATGCAGATGCGTATGTATGTGCTTGTGTATGTGTTCATATGGTGGCCAGAGGACAAACTCAGTGTCACTCCTCAGGAGTCTCTCATTGGCCTGGAGTTTAACCAAGTAGACTGGGCTGGGTGGTCAGTAAGGCCAAGGGATTCTTCTGTGTTGTCTCTCCAGCACCTGGATTTTTATATGGGTTCTGGGGCTCAAACTTAGGTCCTCTTACAAACACTTTACCAACTGAGCTATCTTCTCCAGCCTACGGGTCATGAACTTTTAAACTGAATGATGTAGTTAAGTATTTTTTAACTTTAGGGTTTGTTTTCTATAACTTTATTTTATAATAGCAATAAAGAGGCTGGAGAGACCACTCAGAGGTTAACAGTACTTGCTATTCTTGCAGAGGACCTGAGTTCAGTTCCCAACATCCACATGCTGGCTCATATCCAGTTACAGGCAGTTTTGAGGCCTTCTTCAGGCCTTTNTGGGTACCAGAGGCACACATGTGATACACATACATTCGAGCAGGCACTCACATATACACATAAGTAAATAAAAGTGATAAAAACAGAGGTATATTTAAGCATTTGATATTCTTGAATGTATTATGTTTAGTGGAATAAACCAAACAGAAAAGACTAAAAATCATATAATTCTATTTTATAAGACATCTAGAATAGGCAAATCTTTGGAGACAGAAAGGAAAACAAAAGCTACGAGGAACAAGGATAAGAAATGGGAAGTTATTGTTTAAAGACCNCAGAATTTCACTCACTCAAAGTTTATGAAAAATTCCAGTGATGACTATTTAACACTACTGGTTAATGGAGAATGTTGTGTCATGTGTAGCTGACCACGATAAGCACCTAGAGCGGGAACCTTCTGCCTCAGCCCTTATCTTAATGGATAACTGAGACATTGAGGTGATATATGCCTGCAATCCCAGCACTCAGGAGACTGAGGCAGGAAGTTNCTGAGTTCAATGGCAACATGGCCAGCATGGGGGGAAAAGAAAAGGAAAAGAGGAGAGGAGAAAAGGAGGAGGAGTATGGTAGCCAATGCCTGTAATTTCAGCACCTAGAAGGCTGAGGCAAGAGAATTGAGTTTGAGGCCAGCCTGAGATATATAGTGAGTTCCAGGCCAGCCTGGGCTACAGAAAAGCTACAGGTTTTCATTTTAAACAGCAGGCCTTCATAACTAGAGACTACACAGGAAAATGGAAGGACATAGTTCAGGTTCAATGAATATCACTCTTAATATCTTTTCCTTTAGAAATGATGTTTTTAGGGGCTGAAGATGTAAGTCAGATGGTAGCATGATGGCCTAGCCTGAACAAAACTCTGGGTTCTATGTCAGGCAGAATATAAAGCCAGGTGCAGTGGCACACCCNTGTGATCCCCAAACTTGGAAGATGAAAACAGGAGAATCAGGAATTCAAATGTATCCTTGGCTACTCAGAGTTTGAGGCCAGCCTGGGCTATATGACACTCTGTCTCAATGACAATAACAAGAAGAAGATATATTTAAGTCATTTAAGAAAATTCCTACCCCAGAGCAGGTATGTTTTTACACACCCAAAATNCCAGCACTTGGAAGCCCAAGGGCAGGAGGATCACAAGTTCAAAGCCAGTCTGAGCTACACATTTCAGAAATGAGTTTTAGGCATCCTTCCAAGAACTCTTTTTTTACCCCTTGAGAATTAGTTAAAATGAGGCCATAGTCGAGTGGAGTTGAGTCTTTAGTATGACTGGTATCATTTTAACAAGAGGACTCTTAGGACAGCGGGGACAGAGGAAACACAAACATGTGAAGGCTAAGGTAAAGGGGACTTCCACTGTTGCTCTTGGACACTATACTATCATCTGCCAATCTAAGGATTTAGCAAAGAGCTAAAATGCCACAGAATTCTTTGAGTTATGACCAA
>LZPO01075885.1:59851-73764 GCA_001675575.1 Neotoma lepida
GCAGCACACTGCAAACAGCAGTTCCTAGCTAATTAACATTAGCGGAAACACTTCCCTCGGTGCAGATTTTTAAAATCCATAATAAAATAGTTTGTTATGAATATATTTGTTATACAAAAGACAATTTTGTATTTGCTATAACACTAGCACAATTTTTAAAACTGCATTCATTTTTATTTTTATGAACAATAGCTACATTTGAACACCAAATGCTGGAAGCATCAGACTTCTCAGATTTAAGTATACATCAGAAATCCAGCTATAGAACCAGAGTACAACTGGTTGTGTGTACATGTGCTTATGCTGTATTTCAATAATATGGCCCAAGTGTAGCTCTCACAGTACTTGGCCAGACTAGGACAAAATCTAAAGCAAAGCTATTCCTCAAATAAAGGGCTGATGAGGTGGGGCATNGGAGTGGAAAAGGGGTAACTAACACTAAAGACCTTTGAGAAAGTCATGTGGAAACCTATCATTGCAGAAGCTTCCTAAAATATAGACATGTATGTGTAGAGGGGACGGGAGAAAAGAAAGGNGGAGGGAGGTAAGAACCTACTGCAGAAGACAGCACAAACTTGTGTCATGGAAAATGGAGAAATCAAACTGGTACTGACCTGGAACTTTCATCCCTACTGGTCAGTTTTCACAGTGCTAGAAGGTGCTGTACACACTAGCAGAAAAAAAAAAAATCAATCATAGATCTTACATAGCTATGAATCCTGGAATAATGCCTCAACTGGCAGGATATGCCACAGTGTAATTGTGGCACAAATGTTATGGGAGTAATCAAACAATTTTCTGACAAGATTTAAAGCCCATTCCACAAGACAAACTCATGCCTGGCACCATAATTAGGGGCAAAACCCTCCGGCTAGACAGGTCATATNCCTTGGGGAGAACCTACTACTGTTATTCTGCTAAATGGACAGAGTATTAAACCAATTCTTAATGACTTATCATTACACCCAAAGATTAGTGACCCTCATTGGAGAAGCTTCTTTTAGCAGTAGATAGCAATTAACAGTGACCCACAGCTGGTAACATAAGGAGACTAAGAGACTGCAGGAGTGCTCAGCCCTAAATAACATCATACCCCTCCTCTCAAGGCTCAGGGAGCATCATGGAAAGGGAGCAGAAGGATTTTAAGAACCAGAGGAGGTGGATGACTACAATGAAGCAGTGTTTTCAGGACCCAACAGGGCAGCTCTACATATGAACTCACAGTGACTGTGAATGTAGACACAAGATCTGTGCAAAATCAAGCCAGACAAAATCACAGCATCAGGGGAAGAGAAGTTGGCCATGAGGCCCAAGCCCTACATAAGAAGCTACTGGCAATTGATGACAGCTAGGAGAGAGAGTTTTTTTTACAAGGATGCAGCCCCACACCCATACACATACTGGCAGCACTGAGTGGACTCAAAGGATTGCATTTAAAAAAAAAAACACACACACACACAAAGTTGGGAGGGAACAGTGGGATGATAGCGGGGAGGGGTCAAGTAGGAACTGGAATGAATAGAGACTGGACTTAATCGAAACACTAAAAAAACATTTTTAATTGGACAGGCAGGATAGCACAGACCCTTAATCCAAATACTCAGGAGGCAGAGGCAAGCAGGATCTTTGTGAGTTTGAGGCCAACTTGGTCTACATGGTGAGCTCCAGGCCAGCCAAAGCTACATAGTAAGACTATCTTAAAAAACAAAAAAACAACAACAAAAAATTATTGCAGGGTATGGCAGCACATGCCTTTAATCCTAGCACTCAGAAGGCAGAGGCAGGCAGGATCTCTATGAGTTCAAGGCCAGCCTGGTCTATATAGTGAGTTCCAGGCAGCCATGGCAGCATAGTGAAACCCTGTCTCAAAAACATTATGTGTCTGGGTGTTTTGCCTTTATGTATATCTGTGCACCAAGTGTGTGCAGTTCCTGTGGAATCCAGTAAAGGGAATCAGATTCTCTGGAACTGGAGTTACAGATGATTGTTAGCTGCCATTTGGGTGGTGGGAACTGAACCTGGGTCCTCTGAAACAGTAGCCAGAGCTCTTAACTGCTGAGCCATTTCTCCAGGCCTAGATCAAAACACATTTTATTATAACACAAAATTCTCAATAAGAAAACAAATGTCACTCTACTGTCTCCTAGCTTTCATAGTTTCTGACAAAAAAATCAGTTCTTAGGTCCTNGATTTCCTGGACTCAAGTGATCCTCTTCCCTCACCTTCTAAGTGCCCGGACTACAGAAGGCACACCCTGCAAAATTTCTATTTCTAGTCTCTGTGAGCAATGTTTCTGTAGGTGCCTTTGAGACTTGCCTTCTTTCTGTTTCTTGTTGTTTTTTTTTAACCAATACCAGTTACTGAACCCAGGACCTCAAACATGGTAGGCAAGTGTGCATCACTAAGCCATCTCCCTAGACCAATTTCCTTCCACTGCAATTGTGTGTGTGTGTGTCGTATTTATACTGTTTGTAATTATTAAGCTTCTTGGACCTGTGTCTCATTAATTCTGGAAAATCTTTGGTCGTTATTTAAATTCAGCGATGAGCACTAGGGATATCTACTTGGCAGCAGAGCGCTAGCCTGGTATGTACAAGGTCATTTTGGGAAAACTTCATACATATATATACTGATACTGGGGGGGGGGGTCCTGAGTCACACAATAATGTTTTGGTCAACACTAAACTGACTATATACAATAAAAGTCTCAGAAGATTATATTTTAGCTGAAATTTTCCAAACTATAAAGGGTTTGTTGTTTGCCTGCTTGTTTTTGAGACATAGTCTGTACAGGCTAGGCTGGCTTGAACTGATAATTCTCCTGCCTCTGGTAACCAAGTGCTAGGTTTACAGGTGTGTACTGACCAATCCTCTCAGCTAGTATTTTTACTATAATTTTCCTGTGTTTGGATACACAAAGCTTAACGTTGTGTTGCAATTTCCTACATTATTCAGTCTAAAATCAGCAGCCTCTTTCCTGCAATCTAGGTATGTAGTAGGGCTATCCCCCTAGTTTTCTGTACTCATACCATGTTTACACAATGAGGAAATCACCTCAAGTGTTTCTCCATGTAAGACCTTCCTTACATGTTAGTTATTTGTTAGAGCTTCTGATTCTCTTGATATTCTCTTTGGTTTTTCTCCAAGTTTTCTTCTCTTTGTGTTTAGTTTCAGTCAATGCTTCTTACTATGTGGACTTTACTAATGAGTCTAAAGCATCTGTTATCTGCACTAAAGCATCTGTTATCTGCACTGTCCTAGTTAGGGTCGCTATTGCTTCGATGAAACACCACAATCAAAAGCAATTTGGGGAGGAAAGGGTTTGGGCTTACACTTTCACAGCACCATTCATCACTGAAGGAAGTCAGGACAGGAACTCAAACAGGGCAGGAACCTGGAGGCAGGAGCTGATGCAGATGCCATGGAGGGGTGTGGCCTACTGGCTTACTCAGCCTTTCTTATAGAACCTAGAACCACCAGCCCAGGAATGGCACCACCCACAATGGGCTGGNCCCTCCCCCATCAATCACTAATTTAAAACGTGCCGCAGAGGTTTGCCTCAACCCCAATCTTATGGAGGCATTTTCTCAATTGAGGGTTCCTTCTCTCTGATGACTCTAGCAGTATCAGGTTGACATAAAACTAGCCAGTACTGTCACTGTGTTTCTATCTCCAGTGTTCCTTTTGGTTCTTCTGTCCTTTCATCTCACCCAACTAACTGATCATGCACATTGTCCACTTCTTTAGAAATTCTACATATTAATTGGTTATCTAAAATTCCTTGTGAAATAGTAACATCTATTACACACTTAAGGTTAGTTTCAATTATTGATTTTTCATTTAGTGTGTCTTCCCTGGTCTTTTATGCCTTATAATTTTCTGTTGGGGAAAAAAAAAAACTTGTAGTGAATAGCAGAAACTGAAATACTTTTTATATGCCTAAACAGAGCAAATCTTTTGTTATATTTTTTACACCTACTTATTGTGTGTGCATGCGCAGGTGTGTGTGCACCATGGCACACATGTGGAGTCAGAGGACAACTCGTAGGATTTGGTTCACTCCTTCCACCTTCAGGTGGGTTCTGGAGATTGAACTCAGGTAGTAAGGCTTTGGTAGCAAGTGCCTTTACCCACTGAGCCACCTTACAAGCCCATTTTTTTTCCCCCTGGGACTTTAGTAGAGTTGCGTTCATTGAGCTAGATGTTGGACTGGAGCTGTGTGTGACTCAGTGACAGAGACTTAGCTAGCCCTCAGAAGAGCTTCTGTGCTGCAAAGGGGTAAAGTGTGAAAGGCTTAAATTTGAAAGTAGCACTGTTGTTAACTTCCAATTCCTAGGGAGATGCCATGTTTAAGATGTAGTTTATTAGTAATGTCTGTTCAGCTATGCACTGACATCTCTCCTTTGNACTAGGACTATCTACTCTTTTCCCTCTCCCTAACTCAACCATGTTCTTTAGGATGCAGTTTGGTTTATTAGTAATGTCTGTTCAGCTGTGCACTGACATCTCTCCTTTGCACTAGGACTATCTACTCTTTTCCCTCTCCCTAACTCAACCATGTTCTGTTGTCACTTATTAGAAACATGTTACTTTGATGGTAAACAACCCTGTTGTTCCGACCAAGCTGCAGCCTTAGTCATGTGACTCTGAGTCTTGAGAGTGTAGCCTTTTCAACTTTCTTTATAACATTACAGACACAGTTGTGGACCTAACAAATTCCTGAGAAANTAAGTATATTCCACCTACCCCAACTTTCTTTCTGGCACTGCAAGGAATTTTAATCAACGCCGTAAAGACTTAGTTATTTGTTTTATAACAAAGAGGCAGAGGAACCCAACTCTACTATTTTCTCTTGGTGTGAACAAATACTTAAGTGATGACTGCCATCTTCTATCTCCATGGGTTCTTACCCTACCCGCTGGGGTTGAAGAAGGGTAAAGAGGATTCCCCACTTTGTGGATTTCACTGCAGCCAGCCTATACTCAGCTTCACTGATCTGTCACAAGTACAGTGGAAGTCCTCTAACTCCCAGAGAGTGCATCATCTTTTCTTCACAGGTGCTCATGCCCTTACATTCTGTCTGAAGAATGTCAGGCNCTTTCACTATAAGGAATGATACTCCTTCCAGCTGTCTACATCCCAGGACATGAACTTACAAAAGAGTGTTTTGTTTTGCTTCATGTTGTTCTGCTTTCTACAGCTCCACGTTGGGTGCAAATTGTTGTTAACTATTTTTTTTTTTAATTTATTTACAGTGGCTACCCCTTAAGCAATGGCTGTCCTAATCCAAGATTGCAACTCTGCTGCTACAGTTTGGCCACAAGGGCTGCAGCCTGAGGGGATTCTGTTCCTCAGGCACTGACTCTTTCAAAGATACTAAGGGAGAGTTTATCTAGATCTCTATCCTTCTATAGAACTCATAATTCAAAGGATAAGGTGGAATTCTGCTTGCTCAAAGAGGCTGAATAGCAAATAGCTAACCTTCTCCCTTTGCTGGCATTTTCCAAAAACCACAACCATCCTTCTGTTTAGTCCCCACTGAAGAACACTCTAGCTCCACATGGTTCCTCCCTACCACTTCCTGTCAGCTATTTGCTGACTCAGCCTCCTGCTCACAGGTTAATTTTATTTAATCAAACAAGTGTAACACATCTTTGCATTGTTAACAAAAGCAGTAGGAAAAAATGTAACACACTTTAATATTTCACAACAATTACACTTGTTCAGNAACAATGATCCATTTTAGAAGTATAATATATAGTGGGAAAAAAAGTGTTTTCAATCTCCTAGCATATCACTTTTTAAGATTCAGGGAAAAGAAATCAGTATTTCCAGAAATTGATTATTTTAATCATACTTCTAATAATCTTGATACTACTATCTAAATAACTAAAATTATTTTTTAAATAATAAAATATACTGTTTGGTAATATTTACAAAGAACTGCAGCCTAGAAAATATTGAAATAATGAAAACTATAATTTAAAATTCAGATCTCAGCTAGGTAGTGGTGTCGGCAGCAGCAGCAGTGGCAGCTGCTCACACCTTTAGTCCTGGCATTTGGGAGGCAAAGGCAGGAAGATCTCTGAGTTCAAGGCCAGCCTGATCTACAGATGTGTTCCAGGGCAGCCAGGACTACCCAGAGAAACCCTGCCTTGAAAAACCAAAACAAAATTCAGTGAACATTGCCCATTAAATGGCTTGTTGAACACTGAAAATTAAGGGTGATTTTTAAGACAAAATGCATACTACTAAGTTCATATACATACATGTAACACAACTTTCTCTGTCTCCCTCACCCCATTCCATCTCTGTTCAGAAGGCACCCAGCTATGGTCTACATTTCCCTTGTTACAATGGCTGTATTTTTTAAGACATTAACACCTATGTGTCTGTAATGTAAAACTCTGACCACAAACAACCAGAAGACGTAAAACAGTTAAAGTTGACATACTTATTGCCATTTCCTGTATTTCTATTCCCAAAAAAATGATCATTGCTATAACTCTACTATTTAGATATCACCAGCACAAAGTTTCCAGTTCCATGCATAAAAAAATTTAATATGCTGTCTTCATACAGTGAGTACCTCAAAATAGAAAACTATCCTTGTAGCAACTGAAGTCTCAGGGACAGATGCACTGATTAGAGATTCCACAGCATAACTCAGGCTGTCTCTAGGGGCTCTGAGCAGATGTTGCATCTTATGACTCATTTAGCCATTCACTCTGCACCAATGTCCACTATATTAGACCACTCACATGAAAGCAACCAAGGAGCCAAAAGGACTTACATCCTGTTCATGTAAATAATAAAGCTTCCATTTGAATTTAGATTGTTTTTAAAAAAACAAAAAGTCATACTTGCAAGCTCTTTTTTTTGCTTTTTAATCATTGAAGACATATAGTTTCTATATGGGGACCAGTGCTGCAGCTCAGCAACTCTGCTTATTACATCATAGGAACACAACACTAGATATACCAGCAAATGCCCTTACTCTCAATTAACCTTTCACATCTTACTACAATAAAAGCTAAATACTGACATTCTTAAAGCTTTTTACAAAGTACAAGATAAACTCACCTTAATTAAGCAATTTTCTTCAATTATTTCTAAAACCTGTTCACTGAAATAATTATCTAAAGAAAATACTTGTAAATTTAAATAATGTTAATATACTAAGGTTGTTAATAATTTAAATAAATTATAAGCAGAATTATTTAACAACAGATCAAGGGGGAAATTCAGGGGAAAAAAAAGACATTGGTAAAGTCTCTACCCATCTAGACTGCGGTGTGGAGTTAATGTTCATGCCAAGTACAAAAGAAGTTAGGTAACAGTCTAAATATTTATTCCAATATCAATCTTAAACCTTAATTGAATAGTTATACTTNGTTCTTCCCAACAGGGGAAAATGAATAAAAATAACTGTGCACTTTTTAGCAGGAGTTTGAAAATTAGAACAATACCATTAGTGATAGTGAATGTTTGTTTAAAGTAGTAACTCATCAGAAATAAAACTGTAATTGAAGGATATTTCACATATGTTGAGTCTATAATCTGTTACTAATATATATTGAAGGTCAACTTATAATTAGGAAAATATAAATATAATAAATATAAATATATAATACATATAAATATAACCATGTTTTTACTTGCTAACAAAATCGGGGAATTTTTTTATAGAAACTGTCATGTTAAATAACAGTCAATAGCTGCATACCTTTAGTCAATAAATTTGATTCAAGGCAAAAAAAAAACCCAAAACAACAACAAAAAAAACACTCTACATCTCCATTTAGTGGCTGTAATTTAGATTATTCTAGCGTGTAATACTTTAATTGTACAAAACAAAGCTGATGTCACAAATACAAAAGGACTTTTTGCAAAACAAGCACAAATCATTTCTATGCTTCCACTGATGGCTGACAAGTGATGAGCACTTTGTTCAAATGTAAACGCTATGCACACAAAACAACAGGTAGTTATAAAAATAAAATATAAAGAGAAGGGAAGCCTCCCTGTTCTACCAGAGGCCACAGCAGCACCCAGATCCCCAGCCCACAGCTCAGGCAGAAGCCCCCTGCTCCATCAAAGGCCACNCCAGGACCCAGATCCCCAGATTGGAGCCTAGCATAATCATCATCAGCCAGGCTTACTGATGGGAGCAGATGCAGAGACCCACAACCAAACACTAGGCAGAGCTCCAGGAATCCTTCAGAAGAGGGGGAGGAAGAACTGTAGGAGGCAGAGGAATCAAGGATACCACAATAAAACGGTCCNCAGGGCTCATAGAGACTCACCCAACAATCAGGGAGCCAGTATGAGTCTGCCCTAGGCCCTCTACACACGCTATGATTGTGTAGCTTGGTGTTCCTGTGGGACTCTGAAGAGCAGAAGTGGAGGTGCCTCTGACTCTTCTGCCTGCTTTTGGGACCCTCTTCCTCCTACTGGGTTGCCTTGTCCAGCTTTAATATGAGGGGATGTGCCTAAATTTTATTATAATTTGACATGCCATGTTTGGTTGATATCCCTGGGAGGTCTGCCCTTTTCTGAAAGGAAAGGAGGAGTTGATCTGGGGGGGGGACTGGGAGGGGAGGAGAGGGAGGAAACTGTAGTTGGGATGCAATATATGAGAATAAATTAAAGAAAGTTTTCACAATAAAGTTTGAAGAAATGAGTTTTCACTTTATATAATATATNGGCAAGGTGAGGTTGGCTGTGGCTTGTTCTGTTTCTCTGACCTTTCAGAATTTACTCCAATACCTGGCCTGGTGTTTTCAATTAATAAGACAGTTTAAGAGTCACATTACAGGCTACCACCTCTCTGCTCATTCATTTTTAATCTTTGTTCTTTCTTGTGTTTTTCTGTTCACTGATGTTTTTTTTTTCTTTTCATTCTTTATTTTTTCAGCCTCAGAATTCCCATTTGCTTTAAAAAATACTTTAGTACTTTTACTACTGCTATTTCCTGTCTGTTTACTCACTATGCCAATCTTTTCCTTTATATTCTCTCTCTCTCTGGTTTTTCTTTTTTTCTTTTTTTTGGCTTTTCAAGATAGGGTTTCTCTGTGCAGCCCTGGCTGTCCTGGAACTTGCTCTGTAGACCAGGCTGGCTTCAAACCTAGAACTCAGAGATCCACCTGCCTCTGTTTCCCAAGTGCTGGGATTAAAGGTATATACCACCATCTCCCAATTATAATCAACACTTTTATAATATGATTTGTTAGAATATCTGCTGTAATCTTTATACAATGAAACATTTCATGAACAAAGAAATACAGTATTCTCAACCTCAAAAAGGAAAAACTTAATCAGACAAACCAAGGTTAATATTGGGATAAAATTGTTTTTATGAGATAATGTATTCACATATTGCCAATACATCAATATGTTGCCAGATATTTTATAATATTTTTAAAACATAGGTCCTTACAAGACAGGAGTAGTAGCCATATAGAATTATAGCCTAATTCAAGCACTCAGAGGTAAAAGGATCAGAAGTTCGAAATCAACTTCAACAATGTAGTAAATTCAAGACCAACCTGAGCTACATAAGACACTGTTTCAAAAAACCAAAACGGTCCTCATTAACTAATATCTGTGTAGTGTTAGCGGTGCTGGACAAAACCTTCCCAGTAAAGCAAATAAAGGGACTGGGAAGATGGCTCAGTAGGTGAAGTACTTGCTGGACAATCATGAGGACCACAGTTCAGATTCTTAGCAACCAAATAAATTCTAGGATGGTGTGGTGACCCAGCTATGTCCCAGCATTCTGCAGGCAGAGATGGGATTCCCAGATCACGATGTCTAGCTAGACTACCTGAATAAGTAAGCTGTGGGTTCAAGTAAGAGACCCTGCCTCAACATCGAAGATAAAGAATGACCAAAGAAGACATCCAAAGTCAACCTCCAGCCCCAACATGTATGTGGAGTTATAAGAATGCCCACCTGCACATAGCCATGGAATATAATTCATATACATAGGAACACACACACACACACACACACACACACACACACACACACAGAGGACAATCACAAGCCCTGCCCAGCTGTAAGATCCACCTGATGAAGCTGCACAAGGTTAAGCAGCAGCAAGTGCAAGGGAGAGAAGTGCTGTTGATCACACACACAGAGACCAGGAGGACCAGAAGAGGGCACAGTGGAGGGTGGGGGTGCCCAGGGAACTATCAAGAAAGGATTGAAACCCTCCCCTCCCTCATATGCCAGAACCGCCAGGAAGACTAAGGCTGTAAAGACCTCTCCCNCACACAGCACCTGGAGCTGGCTAAAAGAGAGGAATCTGAGAACTTCATCTTTCACCTCAGCGCAGGAAGGCCAGAAATTCACTCCATAGTGTTCTATTTCTTGTTTTCTGTTATTTAATTTCCACTCTTACATACATCTCATGATGGCTTTGCTCCTGTTTGTACGTTGCTCAGTTAGGTTTTAGGACTACTGTTTATGTTTCCACACCTAGTTTACTATACGGCATTCTTCAGCTACCTCATTCCTGTCTTCCTCTTCCTCTCGTCTTTATTCACTTCCTGGTTTTACTTCTTAATTATAACATCACATACCTTTTAGCAATCTCTAAAATCATGTTCCCCAACAGTATCCCAACTTTCCCCTCCCAGCTACTTTACCCAACACAAATATTTTTTTTCTTTTCAAAGTCAATCTACTACTTAAGCCTTATTTTTACCCACCATATTTCCCTCCCACTTCTCATCTTCCTAACTAAAATCTCAATATATTCCATAGTACCCTTGGTTGTTTATCCTCCGACAGTCACTGGAGTCAAAGTGCCACTATAACTACTGGCTACTAGGGATATCTGCAGACTACAGACATCTGCAGAATGGCAGTACCAAGCAGTTGTGGCTGTTATGCAGTGAGTACCATCATTGCTGCAGGAGGACTCCACCTGGCACAGAAAGGAGAGCTGAAGGTATCCATGGAAAGCTGGCAAAAGGATAGGGTGTAAGGAAGCTGGTTGCATTTCTTCAAGTAAGTCTAACAAGGACTGCACTGATGTCCAAAACCAAGCCTGTTTCGATACTCACATTTTTAACTTAACAAATGACAGAGTTCTAACAACTAAGAAAAATATGGTTCAAAATTTAATGCTTGAAGATCAAGAGATTCTCCTGGACCTCAGAAGTTGCTCTCACATCCCTGATTAATTTCAACTCATTAATGACACAAGAGCTACAAAAGAACCCCTACAGATGGCTATTTTGGGCAGAGGACAGGAAATGAGGCCTCAAAGTTACGTTAGAAAAAATATTCAAGAAAAAGTAAGAATGCTCCAATCACCTAAAATAGAAATAAGACCACCAAAGACATAAGGATATATCCAAACAATTAAACTGCAAATAGCTAGTAGCATTGCAATGCAAAGTAGAGGGAACTCTTTTTGCTGTAGTATCTCCCACAGTAAACAGGGGTTGGTTATTAGAATGCTTTGTATATGTAGATGAGAACTACTGCATAATTATTTATCCCATTGAATTTGTACTAAAGAAACAAAAAAAAATATGGGCTTNAGTCAAATTATTTGCTGAAGTCCAATACTAGATTAATTTAATAAATATTGCTGAAAAAGATAATTACAGAACCCAAGGGGGGGAAACTCCATTATTTTAGAATACAATCAAAGACAACTTTATATTGGCAATTTGTGTCGAAGCAAAAATGTGTGACTCATTTAAAATTTCTAAATGACGAGCTTATGGAGGGGGGAAGGTGGGCTCTTGAAAACAGAAATTTATGTTCATGGTAATTAAAGGTGATTTACTAACATATAAACACCTAACTTAACCTAAGGGGGTGGGGCAGTCGAATGAAGGCATTTCTACCTTCTCATTTAGCAGTTCAATAAAGCAGCAGGGCCTTGAGGGCTGTGACTCCAAATCAACTAAAAAGGCAACTAAAAACTGGAGTCCTACCTTCAGCTCTTTTTAGCCAAGTGGCCANAACAAAACTAAAGGAGCTCTCTGGATCTGTTGTTGAAGCTCTAACTAAACAACTGTGACAAATGAAATTCAAACAGATACAGGGGCTGGTAATATCAAACAGAAAGAAGACACATCTGCCATTAATAACACAGGAGGAAGGATAAGGGCCTTTAGTTTTTCTTGCCAAACATTCTAACCATCTGCACAGAAACCATCTTTCCATGAACTGACCTTAGATGTGCCCACAAGAACTGGGTTGACCAGCCTTAAGAGAGAAACAGGCTAAGAGACAAGTGTACTTAGCAAGTGCTTACAGTCCTATTTTGAAAGGAAAGAGGGAAGTGTTTTCTAAGGATTAAGTCTGNATACTCAGAAACAAAAAGAAATGACATCAAAATACAGGCAGGCATGGTGACAAATGCCTTTAATCTCAGAGCTTGGGAGGCAGAGGCAGATGGATCTCTGTGAGTTCAAGGCCAGCCTGGTCTACAGAGAGAGTTCCAGGACAGCCAGGGCTACACAGAGAAACCCTGTCTCAAAAAATCAAAACAGGGGGAAAAAAAGGAAAGGAAAAAAAAAGAATATTCATTAGCAACAACATCTGCAATGTTTTAAAGTTATACCTAATAAATAGGAAGCTATTCAGTAACCCATGAACAGTGATGTAGTAGTTAAATAATAATAAAGCACAAAACAAGCCAGTCTCAAAAAGAGCAAATACTGTACGACCCACTGACTTGAGATACTTCAGTGTAGTCAGATTCAGAGACAGCAGAATGGTGGTCATCAGGACTGTTGGGAGGAGGGANTAAGGAGCACTGTGGAATGTGTTTAACAGGTGCACAGTTTCAGTCTGAGAAGATTAAGAAGGGGCTGGAGAGATGGTTCCTTGGCTAAGAGCACTTACTGCTCTTGCAGANGATGAGGTTGATTCCCAGCGCCCACATGGAGGCTCAAAAGCATCTGTACTCCAGTTCTAGGGGATCTGCCACCCTCTTCTGACCTCTGTGATCAGCACACAGTGCACACACATGTATGCAGGCCAAACACCTATATACATACAAAAGCAAATCTTTGGAGCTGAAGAGATGCTCAGCAATTAAAAGTAGTTGTTACTCTTGCAGAGAACACAGGTTTGAGTCCCAGCACTGACATGGCAGCTTATAACCATGTATAGTGAGTTCCAGGGGATCTAATGCCCTCTTCCGACCTCCATGGGAACCAAGCAGGCACATACATACAATATGAGCAAAATATGCATTTTAAAAAAAACAAAAGAAAGCATAATAAGCATGAACAATTTTTCTAAAGTCTCTAAAAAAGGGATGGTGATACTAGCTATTCAACAATGGGAATGTACTTAATATACTGAACTTCACATGTAACAGTGATTAAAATAGCAAATATTATACACGTTAGCACAAAGAGAAAATACATTGACATTTAAAATCTACATTCACACATGGACATAGTGACACATGCCTTTAATCCCAGCATTCAAGAGGCAGAGGTAGGCAGATCTCTGTGGTCTACATAACAAGCTCCAGGCAAGTCAGAGCTACATAGTAAGACTATATCTCAAAAAATATACAAAATAAAACAAAACCCATATTCACAAAAAAGCAGCATTATAAGCAACAGTTTATATGTGCTAACATAAGATATTTCATATTTCAACTACAAAATAGCTATGCAGGTAGTACAGCATTGCCATTCTCATTTTACAAGGAAAACTATGTTCAGAAACTCAGATTATTTTTTCACGGTTTTATAACTATCAGTGGGAGCCAGTAGTCACACTCAGTTTNATTCTAAAACACATACTTAGGCTGAGGGTATCCAGGTATGGCTCAGTGGCAGTACTAGTACCAGAGGCCTAGGATTTGGTCCCCATAATCACACATACACTCATGCACACACATATGCACACACATATTTACACTCATA
>LZPO01075885.1:75057-86980 GCA_001675575.1 Neotoma lepida
CCAGAGAGAGGCACCAGATCTTCTGGAGCTGGATAGCAGAAAGTCCTTAGGCACCTGACATGAGTGCTGTGAACCAAACTCAGGTCCTCTGGAAGAAGAGAAGCACTCTTAACCTCCAAGCCATCTCTCCAGCATAAACAGCATGTGTCTTACTCAGTAACACAAGTGACATGAAACAAAACAGTGTACCTAGACAGGACTTAAAGACACATAAAACACTGTATTTTAGCCCAAATCTTCCAAGTTTGTTCCATGGAGCTGGCACAGGCACTGAATAGAAATGTAGTACCAAGGGTTATTCAGGTTTGTAGGAAGCCGTCTTCAACATCTCAACTTCAGAGTATATCCCTTGCAAGAACCTGTGTCACTACTAAAGTGAAATATTATGCATAACCTAACAATTTGGACACTGTATTCTTCAGTCCTCCAAGATCAGTCATCTGTTGGGGGATATTTGATCACACTGTGAATCCCAAGTTTGCATTTGGGTTATTTAAAATTAACCTTGGGTCAGGAGGCTGCATTAGCAACTAGTTGACAGAAAGTTATCATAGAGCATCAGAGACATCTGGGAGAGATAGAGAGACACAGGAAGTAGTAGGGTGGGTTTTGGAGTGGCACAGATTTTTCTGGTTTGGCAAAGCAGAAGTATAGATCTATTGGAGATGCCAGCAAGGAGAGAAGGTTAGCNAGTTGCTACTCAGCTTCTCTGGGCTAGCAGGGTTTTCACCCCAGCCTTTGAATCTCGAGTCTTATTCATAAATAGAACAATAAAGATTTAGTTAAAGCTACCTTTAGCGGCAGCAGCAGAGCCTGTGCCTGGGAGAACAGAATTCCCGCCAGGCCACTGAGCAGCCAGGCCACTGCTACAGAAGCAGGCCGGTAAGTGTGGAGTTGCAATTGCTGGCTGAAAAAGCAGTAGATTAAGGCACAGCCAATGTGCCAAAGTTAAAACAACAGTCATCAGCCTGTGCCTTAAGTTTTATAACTTACTAACATCCATGTTCTTAGGAACACAATGACAGCAGGGGCCTTCTATGTTTGGTGCTAACATTAGAAGCCGGCAGAGCAATCGCCTATGTGTTTTACTGTTTGCAGGTTAGATGCCTCAAGTTTCACTATTTTTCCTCCCCGATTCCTGTCAAATGATGATCCNNCAATCTTGGTCTTTCTCATGTCCTTTTGCTTATAAAGCTGAACCATCTCCCCATCCCTTTGGGTTCAAAAGAACCCAAGGTTCTTACTGTTCTTTGCATTCTGGCTTTCCATAAGCACCAGCTGAGACGATCTAGACTTTCTTCTTACTCTCTGTATCTCCAACAGAGAGATACCCTGGGTACCTTTCCCTCCTCTGAAACAGAATCCCCTTCTCTACCAATTCTGCCTTCTCAGCATAAGGAAAAGCAAAAGAGTCCCATAACATAAGAAAAGGTAAGGCCTTGTGTAGAACTCTTGCCAAGCATGCACNAAGTTCTGGGCTCAACCCAGCACGATTAAAATAAATTAGAAAAAAAATGCCTTTATAATCACCAAGTCAATTCACACAGAAACACACCTCAGGTCTCTAATCCAAAACAAAGGATAACATTCAACTGGACTTTAATATCATGGAATACACTTGCTATGCAGCGATCTCATGGGGAAATGATAGGAACATTAAGGTTAGTAGTCAGTAAACTAACTCATGATTCATCTTACAAAGCAAACCACTTTCATCTATAAACCACTCATTTCTATTTNGGCAATATGGAAACACACACACAAACAGTCTTAATAAACAAACAACAGTACTTACGCGTTAGATGAAAAATCCCATCACAGGCACTAATATGAGATAAAAAGGCATTCCCCAAGCCCTGCCCATTGTGAGCTCCTTTCACAAGGCCAGCAATATCCACTACATTTAGGAAAGCAGGAATCTTGCTGAAATACAAAAGATAATTATAATGAAGCTGCTTATCAACCAACTGAATTCTCCAAACATTTCACATAAATTAACTACTTGCTTCTTGGAACAAAGTTTGGAAAGTACATAATAATGGATAAACTAATAGCCCTCAACAAACAAACTTTCTATATATTGTGACTTTTTTCTTTCTTTTAGTTTTTGTTTCATTGTTATTTTGTGCATGTGTGTGTACATCTGTGTACATGTGCCACAGCTCACTTGTGGAAGTCAGAGGACAAATTCCAAGAGTCCTTTCCTTCTGCCATGTGGGTCCTAGGGATCAAATTTAGGTCATCAATCTTGATGGCAGCCTCCTTCACCTGCTGAGCCATCTCAATGGCCCTCTATTATGTGTGCATGTGTGGATGAGTATTCAGAGATGAATGGAAGTGTGTGTTTGTGTGTGTGTGTGTGTGTGTGTGTGTGTGTGTGTGCGTGTGCGTGCGTGCAGGAGTATTCACAGGTATCTTCAAGAGCATGTAGTGGCCCAAAGTCAACATTGGGAGTCTTCCTCAATCACCATCTACTTTACTCATTGAGACAGGTCTCTCAAAAAACAAAACAAAACAAAACCCTCAGAACTCATAGACACGGCCAGTCTGGCTAGCCAGCTTCCTCCAGAAATTCCGTCTCGGCCTTTAGTGCACTGCTTTAGCATGAGTGATGGAGATCCAAATCCAGTCCTCACACTTGGGCAGCAAGCACTTTACTCACTGAGCTATCTCCGGTGTCCCCTTCTTGTGCACAAGTGACCATGAGCATGNACTGTGTTTGTGAGTGTTCACATGTGCATGTATCCCACAGAACCAGAGGCCAACCTCAGGCATTGTTCCTNGGNTATCATCAACCTTGTTTTTTGAGACAAAGCTTCTCACATATCTGGAGTTTGCCAACTAGGCTGACTATCGACCAACAAAACCCAGAAATCCATCTGCCTCTACCACCCCACTGCTGGGATTACAAGTGCATCCCCATCATGCCCAGGTTTTGTTTTGTTCTGTTTTAATGTAGGTTCTGCAGAATGAACTTGGTTGTTCATGATTGTATGGCAAGCATCTTATCTACTGAGCCATCTCCACAGTCCACATTAAGACTTTCTTACCTAGAAAAATGAGGGAGGAAACTATTGCCCTATCCAATGAGTAATATTACTAAAAGCTTTGTTGGCACATGCACATACCAAGTACCAAAATCAAGCAAGAGCTAGATATGCTTGGGATTCTGCAGAATCCAGGGTTAGAAACAGAAACCTGGTACTTATCAGCACTTCAAAATAGTGAATAAAATTATTTTGCGAATGAATGTAATACTGAATGAAAAGTTAGTGAAAAGCTAAAAAGAAAACTAAATTCTCAGTAATAACAGATAAACAGTAAATATACTTTATATGCACATAGTACTAAAAACAGATAATAGAAATGATAGTTTTAAATTGTATTTAATCTCGAAAGTCATTTTCCTTTGAGTATGTATTTTATCTTTAATTAGACAAAATGAAACTTTATTAAGGAGAAAATAAGATAATGCATTGAGACACTGAGTGCATGTGTGGATGAGTATTCAGAGATGAATGGAAGTACGTGTGTGTGTGTGTGTGTGTGTGTGTATGTGTGTGTGTGTGCACGCAGGAGTATTCACAGGTATCTTCAAGAGCATGTAGTGGCTCTTGAAGTGAATTGAGACAGAAAGCAGAAACATAGTGAGGAATGACTGGTCGCCTCACCTGTACAGTTACACAGGTGTAACTATACTAAGATATGTATCCTTCTGTACTCTATTCTCAATGTGTATACACAAGCACGGTATATGGGTTTGCCCTAGAGTATTAATAACTTCCTGTATTTATTTCTGAATGTATATTATAGGCTCCCAGCTCTCTCTAATCCTGCCCAGCACTGCAGAGTTCCCACTGGCTTTCTCAGTATCTGTATCTGTCCCTCTCTTCTCCAACACTGATCACGTGATACTCCTGTGGTGCTCCATAGATTTGTACTTTGCTGAACCCCTCCCTCCTCATAACCATCCTCTGGACTCCATCAGGTCACTGTCTAATTACAGCCCCTCCTGTTTGGGCCCTGGTTATTGCTGAGGCTGTGCTCCCGTCAACAGGCAGTCCTTGTAAAGGTCCAGCTGCCACTGTATGGTCATGTGATGCTGCTGAAAATTTCAAATATATAAAGACATAATAAATCTTTTGATTTTCAAATCTGTTAAAATTTTAGGTAGTAAAAGAATGAATTCCTCAAAAATTTCCTTGTTTTCCCTTACTAAAAACCATCGATTAAAGGCTCTTATGGGGAAAAAAAGGGACTGAAAGGGAGCCTGTCTTTTGAAGTTTATTAAGTCAAAAATACAACTTGTATGAAAACACAACAGCAGAACTAAGATACAGTTAGAATCAGGTGTGGTGGCCCACACCTGTAATCTCCGACCCCAGGAGGCAGAAGCAGATAGATCTCTGTAAATCTGAGGCCAACCTGGCCTATCTACATAGTGCGTTCCAGACTAGCCAAGGCTGCACAGTGAGACCCTGTCTCACAAACAAGACAAAAATAACTGTACNATGTATTATAGGTTGTACAGCCTTAACATCCGACCAATCACAGATCAAAAATATTCACAAGAAAGAAACCATACCTACAATGAGCATGCAGNCTTTTTTNCTTGTCATTATTCCCTAAACAATACAGTATATAACATTTAAACTAATTGTATAAGTAACAGAGATGATGTGAAATATCTAAGAAGTGGGGCAAAGGTTATATGAATGAAATGATTATAGCATTTTAGGTGAGCAACTTTTGATAGCCCTAGGGTCTAAGAATCACTCCCCCATTCATGGGTACCAAGGGAAAACTACACAGTGAAAAANTCATTGTAAGCAGCTGTAGTGTTGCATGCCTGCAATCCCAGCACTGTAATCCCAGGCTGAGGCAAGAAGACTAGGNGTTCAAGGCCAGCCTGGGCTACCTCATTAAACCTTGTGTTAATAAACAAACAAACAAACAAAAATCACCTAAAAATTTCTCTACCCAGAACCATCAATAAATTTGTGACCTTTATTACATAGCTTTTCCTATGCGTAATATATGTATATCCTTATAATACTACATGATGAGATCATATAACATAAGCTAATTTCTCCTANTTCACAAACTCAGAAAAAATAACTGCATTAACATAGAAAATCCTTCCTTCTTCCTTTTTCTATTCTACATTGCTTTTATAATCATCTAAAGTAATGCTACATTAATTTTGGAAGAACTTGATTCTGAACATATCAAACACATATTTACCCCATCTATGAGCAAATGAATAATGGCATAACATATTTCGTACCTGGCGGGCTTGTGATACTGGCAGAGGAAGTCAAACCTCTCATCTGGCACAGGCACTCTACTCTCATTAGGGTCAATAGTGCAGAATGGGAAGTTCTCTGCGGAAGCTTGACTATTGGTTAATACATTGAAGAAGGTAGACTTCCTAAAATAAGGAAAGANTTTTAGTTAATTCTTAAATTGCTAAGAAAAACAAACACATCTGATGCTAATTTCAGAGCTCAATATTTATAAGGCCAAATCTGGGATGGGAGAAGAAACATTTTTACTAATGTAAGATACCAAATTTGATATATAATTTATAATTTTATAATTAGGTTATGTTCCGTATTTCAGTCCATTTGGAATTTGAAAAGAATGTTCCCAAAGAACCCTTGTTATAGGCCGGGCAGTGGTGNCGCACGCCTTTAATCCCAGCAGTCGGGAGGCAGAGGCAGGCGGATCTCTGTGAGTTCGAGGCCAGCCTGGGCTACCAAGGGAGTTCCAGGAAAGGCGCAAAGCTACACAGAGAAACCCTGTCTTGAAAAACCAAAAAAAAAAAAAGAACCCTTGTTATAGAAGATAGCTGGAGTCTCATATAATGTCACAAAACATATTGTTCTCATAATGTACTCCATAATGCCAATAACATTTCACCCATCTCTAACATAGCCTTCTCTAANGTGACATACTGAAAGCTAGCATAACTGTTCCCAAAGCATTCCAAACTGAGGAGTGGCTGCTATTTGCGAAGCAATGGGAGGTCAGAGCTCACACTAATTTCTAATTGTTACTACACACGGATTACTGGTAAGCCTCAAACTATGAATTATCAAAGTAAAAATGTGAATTTTTTCACTATATGGTTTAAACCAAGATTAAAAAGTGCATTCATATGGAATAAACTAGTCACTAATTTTCCAATTAGCTATTTCATATCAAGTGATATGTACTCAGAGGATGATGCCAAACCATAGTAACATCAGTCATGTTTGTAAAATGTACCAAAAAGCACAGTAAAATCTGAAACAAAATGAGACTTTTGAGGACTTGCTGATTTGCTTGGACTACTGTTCAAATTCCCATCAACAATAGAGACTGCAGAGACCTCACTATAATGACTTTCCCTTGCTCCAGACGGAGGACACAAGGAATTTAAAATGAGAACTAGTGTTATATNGTGTTTTTTGATTTTAACCTGAAGAACTGAGGAAGTGGCTAAGGATTAGTTGGTAATTATGAGGCCAGAACTTACAAACTCTGGTTAGATGTGATTATGTAAAAATGTTTGCATATGGACTAAATTTGATAACAAAGAGTACTCAGAGAGTGTAACAGTTGTGTGGTGGAACTAAAAATGATCATTTTCCTCCCTGCCCTCCCAAATTTTAAGGTAAACTTGTCTCTTCAGATGAGGTCTAATAAGCTTATATTCTAATTAGCTTATATTCATCAGGGGAAAAATCATACTTAACCATAGCACACCTGATTAAACTTTTAAATCAAGGAACCAGTCCTTTTTTATATAATTTTGAGAGCCCTATAAAAAATGTGATAAACAAAAAGTAACAAGCAAGGCTTACCTTAGTGTACTAGTGAGAAGTTTTAACAAGACACTGAACTGCCCCACCNATCAGTCTTGAAATACGCACTGACATCACAACGAGACTAAACATTTCAGAGTTAAGTAGAAACGAGTACTAAAATAGGCGTATAAATCACTGCTGGTTGGAACACCAATGGTCAAGTCAGCGGCTTTCGAATGCCTGCAGAGATTGCATTACAGATGGTAACAGAGGGCATTGCCAGGCCTCTTACAAGATTCACCAGTATACAACTCCATGTTTTAAATATATTCAGAAATGTGGTATTAAGACAGGTTTTAGAAAAATGGGGCTAGATTCATGCTCAGCTAACAAACCACAAACTAATGGTGACTGCTGTAGGATTTACAGTGGCAACCCATAACAACCTAGTTTGTAGGGAGCAGAGGAAGCCCTGAATGAATGTGTATTGTTGACACACACATGGCCATGATAAATAAAGGTCAAGGCCTTGGGCCCACGGGGAATTTGACAAAGCTGGTTCCTATATTGGCCAGGCTCCACAGGATAGCAAAACTTTCCTTGGGGGTGCTGCGGGAGGGCAGGGGGGGCGGGGTGTCCATGTGCAACAGAATGACCATTGTGTATGAAAACCAGCAACTGCAGCTTCCTCTTCAAGAGCCCCCTCACCCTGTGCTGAGGTTCCAGGTTGTGGCAGGTGTGGCTCCATCAGAGAGCACAACCCACCTGACCCAGTTTTTCNTGTCCATGTGTCTGCTGTTCCTTAGTGTTCCTGTCCTCTCTTCATTTCCTTGTCACCCCTGGTCAGAATTCCAAGACCCAAGTCCCATGAGACACAGTACTAGTAACAATGTCAAACCTCTAGGACTAAAATGATTGAGAGAATATCACTGACTTCTTTTATAGAACTGCCCCTTAGTTTCAATCTTATAAAAACAGATGTCATACTACTTAATTTAAAATTANATTTACAAAGGCATAATCCATTTACTTCCCAAAAAGGCTGTACAGCTTGAGCCAGTGAGAAGGTTCAGCAAATAGAGGTGCTTGCCACACGAACCTGGCAACCTGAGTTTGATCTTTGGCACCTGTTGTAAAGGTGGAAGGCAAGAACTTACTCCACAAAGTTGTCCTCTGACCTCCACAGACACACCAAGGCATGCAAACACTCCCACACACATACCACACACACACCCATATGATAATATATATTTTAACTTTTAAAAGACTNTAAGACAACATAATTTAAAATGTTAATATATAAACACATAGATCAGATACTTTTTAAGAGAATTTGCATTTATACTATGGTCTTTAAATGTCATGCCTATTAAAAATGGTCAAGATTTCTCAGAGAAATAGGTGGTTTCAGATCTGGCACAAAAAAATATATGTAAGATGAGCTGCTGTGGAAAATCCTTTTGTACACTATGAAGATTTATCACTGTGATTGGTTTAATAAACAAGTTGACTGGCCAATAGCTAAAGAGGATAAAGTTAGGTGGGAAAGCCAAACTGAGAACGATGGAATGAAGGGCAGAGTCAGAGGCCAGAGGAGTCTCCAGTCACTCGGAAACAAGTCAGGCACACAAAATGGGATAGAGGTAAAAGTCACAAGCCTCCAGACAGCACACAGATTAATAGGAATGGGTTAAGTTGTAAAAGCTAGTTAGTAACAAGCCTGAGCTATTGGTCGAGCATTTGTAATTAATATTGAGCCTCTGAGTGATTATATGAGAGTGGCTGTGGGACAGGAAAACTCTGCCAACAATGAGCTGAGTATAATGGTACATGCTTGCAATCCTAGCACGTTCAAGGCTGAGGCAGGAGGATCTTGAGTTTGAGGCCAGCCAGGGCTATACAGTAAGATCCTATCTCAAACAAGAAAAACATCAATAACAAAGAAATAACCTGGAATCTCAATTTTTCTCACAGAACAAAAGGAAGCTATTAATAGTTCTGGAGCCCCATCAGCAAAACTGTGTGCCTGTGATCCCTACTATTTCAGGAAGCTGAGGCAGGAGGATAGCTTTTAAGCCCAGGATTACAAAATCAACCTTGAATATACAATAAGACCAAGGATAAAACAAGAAGAAGAAAATAAGAGAAGGGGGAAAAAANCTATTCTAGAGCCAATTTGAAAAGGCCTACTAACCAAAGGTCCATCAATCTGAGCACAAATCAAAATGACAAAAACATATTGTAACAAATCAAATAATTTTAATACCCATAAATAGTAAATAAACCTCAAAAATATATTCTCATTGTCGACATATTAAGGATCGTAGGAGTGGTTGAAATATAGCTCAGTGCCAGAACAGTTGCCTACCACGAGGAAACTCAGAGTTCAATCTTCAGCATCATAAAAAAAGAAAAGTAAAGTTCATCCTTCAGGCCATATACCAAAACATATACTAGAAGAAATGCCCCTTAGTTCTTAGAGAGAAAAAAAATGTAACACATTCAAACTAAACTTGAAAGACAATTCTCCATTGTTTATAGGCCATCTCACCTTAGTTAGGTTTCAAGTTTTAGAAAGGCCCAGTAATTCTACAGGCATGAAAAAGGAAATAAGGAAGGAGGAAACAGAGTAAGGAGGAACTAGAACTGGAAAATAACTAAGATTATTACTATGAACTTCAATGGCAACTTAAGACATTTTTGATCTATTTAAATCTATTCAACTAATACCTTGTGGAGGCAAAGAATTTTGTTTGGGCCCAAGAGAGAAGACTGGCTTTTTGTGAAATGAAATTTTATACATACATACACATTTAAATCTCCTGAGGTTAATATTAAAACATAAGATAAGCAGAAGACTCAAGCTTAGAGGAAATTTGCACAAGAATGAGTTTGAAGGGCTGGAGAGTTGGCTCAGGAACTAAGAGCACCTATTGCTCTTGTAGAGGAATTGGGTTCAATTCCCAGTACCCACATATTGGCTCACAACCTTAGTAACTCCAGTTCTAGGGCAATGTCCTCTTCTGTCCTCTGTGAGCACAATGAGCAGAAGGTACACTTGTGGTGCACATACATGCACTCATACACATACACATAAAGAAAAAATAAATAGAACTAAACAAAAGGATTGGTTTGCACAAAAGGGCTCTTTCAGCAATGATAAGACTTGAAGAAACNTTGCCTAGTGGTGCATGCCTGTAACCCTAGACCTCAGGAGGCTGAGGCAAAATTGGTATTTACAAACTATGCTGAGCTACACCGTGAGTTTGAAGCCAGCTTAGGCTACAAAGAAGACACTATCTCAAAACAAAAACATAATTAGAAAACAATGGCTAGACTTATTGTGTAGCCCTCTACTTAAGATATAAACACTTCATTCTGGAAATTATATACTTTAGTATATTAAAAAAAATCTAACTGAACAGGTGTTTTTCCTAAAAATCTTAGTAAAATTCTAGTAGATAAAAGAAAAATATGAATATTAATNCAAATTCTCACAGCACACTGAATTAACCATTTATACCACATACCCAAGACACAGATAATAATAGCAGAATGTCCTTTCAAACTTGTACTTTCAACTTTAATTATACTTTTCATTTGTTTACTTTGTGTGCCTGTACGTGAAGGTGCACTTTAGCCACTGCATATCCTGGGTATTTAACTCAGGTGGNCAGGCTCAGGTGCCTTTACCTACTGAGTTATCTCATTAGCCCTAAACTTTCTTGAATTTAGATACTTAACTGTCAAAAGCATCTATCCAGCAGAAAAATACAAAAGACAAATGAATGCCAATATATATGTATATACACAGGTCAGTGTAGCTACACATATTTCACAGCTTTTAGGTAAAGGGGCCTAAATTCAATAACACAACCAAGAACAATGATCATACGTAGAGATCAGAATATCAGTCTCTTAATGCCATTCTTGAATGAAAAGAAACAGGGCTCCCTGGCATTCTGTAATGCCCGTGCAGGCNATGTGCTAACAGGTGGATCCATGGGGCTAGCTGACCAGCCAGTCTAGCTGAGCCGAGCTCCGGGTTCGGTCAAAGACCTTGTCTCAAAAACTGAGGTGAAGGCTCTCCTTCCTGCCCTCCATCAGTTTCTCCAGTCTCATGCCCAGCCCTGTAGCAGACAGCTTGCAGGTACCTATCCTCTCAAACAACCCCAATTCCCCGACGACTCCTCTCTATCTTGCAGCTGACCCAGCTTTCCTCCTTCCTGTGGACCTTCTCAGCTCATTGCTGTTCCTTTGTGTCAGCCACCTACATCTAGAAGCCCTTTCTACCTGGGATCCCCAGTAGCCACACACCTGATCTGGACTCAGGTCAGTATCGAGCTCACCATCAGAGAAGCTTCCTCCTGCAGCGGATGGGAAGAAATACAGAGACCCACAACTGGACAATGTGCAAACAGTGGCAGACCTTCAAACTCAGTCTTAAATGAGGTATCTCCATCATATCCCTCCCCTCAGGGCTAAGGATCTATGCAGAAGACAAGAAAAAATTATAAAAGCCAGGGGGGATGGACGACTTCAAGGAAACACTGCCTTCCAGACAATAGGACTGATGCCCACATGACCCCCCAGAGACTGTGGCAGCACGCACAGGGCCTGCACAGGTCCAAGCCACATGGGGTCCTAGTGCTGAGGGGAAGTAGACATGAGCCCCCATCCTTAACCCAGAAGCTAGCTCCAAGTGTCAACCGCTCAAAAAGTTTTCTCCAATGGAGTCTTGCTGGGTATAAAAACTGCACTTAAGAAAGGCTGACACAAAACAAACTCAATAGTATTTTTGGAGATTTTTGTCTCATAATGCTGTGGGCACTTTTTACCTTTCTGGTCTCTTGCATATATATTACGGTTTCTGATTTTGTGTTTTTATGGTGGGTGTGTGTGCTTTTTCTTTGGCTTTTTTATGTTTGTTTTGTTNTATTCTGGTTTGTTTGTTTTATTTGCCTGTTTGTTCTCTAAAGAGAGAGAAGGTCTGGAGTTTTGGCAGGGGAGATCTGGGAGGTGATGAGGGCAGGAAAACCACGATTAGAATCTATTATACGGAAAAATTTATTTTCAATTAAAAAAAGTGGAAATCAACTAAGGCAGACACCTTCTCACCTCAACTGCTGGAT
>LZPO01075885.1:88030-101017 GCA_001675575.1 Neotoma lepida
GTGTGTGTGTGTGTGTGTGTGTGTGTGTGTGTGTGTGTGTGTGTGTAAATATGGACTCTAACCTTCCTTGCAACTACATTCTTGTACTACACTCTGGCAAAGGCATGGTAGCAAAAGCATGGTACTGCAGTTTACAGGAAAATGCTGCTGAATTATTTGGTCCTTTGACAGTCTGGGTAACCAGCTGTCTGGAATTCATAGCAGTCTACGCCATAGGAAAAGGCCACAATCCTAGGGACTGCTAAGCCATGAGTTCCCTAAGGCTCTCATAAAGAAGGTCTACTATGACTAAAGCAACCAATCTCTGACTGCAAGACACACCTTTCCACAATTAACCCTTTAAGCCAAGGTTATCTGAGCTGCTCTAACATCGTAACTCAATCTAATGCCATGCAAGAAGAGCTCTCCCTAGACGAGTCTAGAACACTGAGTAGTTTCCCCCAGGAGCTCCTAAGCCTTACACCCACAATGCAATGGTCTAACAAGAGGCAATTTACAAAGCACCCTGAGGTAAGAAACAGTAAGAGAAAACTAGAAACTAATGTCCATACTCTTAGCATGATACTCTTTCTTCTTCATTAAAAGCAGCAATAAAACATGTCTCTTTATCACTAAGCCTACATACAGCTATCAAAGAGGGGAAATTATCCCATTCACAAATAATTACTACCTTCCACAAATAATTATTGGGTGTTCACTATGTTACTAACACCAGTCTAGGCACTAGAAATATGTCAATAAACAGAAACAACACAATCTCTTCCTTTACAGTATTGAAAGTCCAATCAGAGATGCCAAACAGCTAATTCAATTAGATAATATGTATAAAACACTCAGAACAGAGACTTGCACATAGCAAGTGTTCAATAAATGTCAGATTAGCTTTCTGGGCAAAGGGATTTATTCCTGTAGTTCCAGCATTCAGTAGGCACAGGCACGAAGATTCCTGGGAACTCAAGGACAGCCTGGGCTACACAGTAAATTCTAAATCAGCATGGGCTACAGAATGAGACCTTGTCACAAATGAAATGAAATGCTGTGATATATGATATGATATAAAATTCAGCTGGGCTCAGTGATGCATCCCAGCACTAGGGAGGCAGAGGCAGGAGGATCTCTGTGGGTTCGAGACCAGCCTGGTCTACATAGTGGGTTCCAGGATAGTCAGAGCTACATAGTGAGACTCTGTCCTGAAAACAAAAACAAACAAACAAATCAGTTTAGCTATAAATATAACCTTTTAATTTCTAGTAATTAGCTTTACAGATATATACTAAAAAAGCAAGCATTCTTAACTAACTCTCTAAATCTCAAGAGATTCTTTAAATAGTTTCTGTCCTGGATAGTTTTATGCCAACTTGACACAAGCTGGAATCATCTGAGATGAAGGAACCTCAATTGAGAAACTGCTTCTATAAGATCTACTGTAGGCAAGNCTGTAGGATATTTTCTTAATTAGTGATTGATGGGGGAGGTGCCAGTTCACTATGGGTGGGAACACCCCTGGGCAGATGGTCCTGGGTTCTATAAGAGAGCAGGTTGATCGAGCCATGGACAGCAAGCTAGTAGGCACTACTCCTGCATGGTCTCCACATCAGCTCCAGCCTCCAGGCTCCCNGCCTGGTCTGAGTCCCTGCCTTGGCTTCTCTCAATGGGCTGTGATTCATAATATGTAAATCAAATAAAAATAAACCCTTTCCCCCCCAAGTTGCTTTTGCTTTTGGTGGTGGTGTTTTATCACTGCAGCAGTAACCTTAACCAAGATAGTTTCTACATGGAATGTCCTTATTTCCATCAGCAGACCATCCCTAACTAAACTACCCTGGCCAGGTGTGATGGCTCAGGCCTTTAATCCCAGCACTAAGGAGGCAGATCTCTGTGAGTTCGAGACCAGCCTGGTCTACAGAGCAAGTTCCAGGACAGCCAGGACTACGTAGAGAAACCCTGTCTCAAAAAAAGAAAGAAAGAAAGAAAAGAAATAAGAATCATTCAGGTTAAGAGCTCATAGCTGGGCGGTGGTGGCGCACGCCTTTAATCCCAGTACTCGGGAGGCAGAGGCAGTCGGATCTTTGTGAGGCCAGCCTGGGCTACTGAGTGAGTTCCATAAAAGGCACCAAAGCTACACAGAGAAACCCTGTCTGGAAAAACGAAAAAAAAAAGTTCATGTAGCTGAGCTCTATGTGGACTCAATACCTGCCTGTATCACCTAAGCTCTTATCCTCCTCAAGTCTAGCTGTTCACTGTGGTGATATATTGCGCACNACAATAAAACTTATCTGGGGATCAGAAGACAGAGACAGTCACTAGATTAGACATCAGACAGTGATGGCACACACCCTTAATCCTATCACTCGGGTGACAGAGATCCGTCTGGATCTGGATCTCTATGAGTTCAAGGCCACACTGGGAACAGANCCAAGTGTGGTAGCACACACCTTTAATCCCAACATTGAGATCTCATGTCTTTGCTTGGGAAGCACACACACCTTTAATGCCAGGAAGTAAGATGGCAGGGCAGAGAAAGGTATATAAGTCTTGAGGAAACAGGAACTCACTGTCTTGAGACTGAGGATTTCCTAGAGGTAAGAACTTGTGGCTGGCTGTTCTGCTTCTCTGATCTTCCAGCTTTCACCGCAGTATTTGGCTCGGGGTTTTTTATTATAAGACCTTTTAANATTTGTGTTACAGTTCACTCCTTCAATGGGAAGATTCATTTGTTTTTAAGCGATAGTTTATTCAATTTTGGCAATTGTGCTTGATTGTAAAATTCCTTTTTATAGAATTTTCTTTCTATTAAACAATATCAGGTAGGGTTCACTGTGTGAAACATAAATCTTGACTATTGAATTTTCACATAAGCCCTGAGTTAANTCTTCAGGACCTCCCTATCAAAACTGAGGAAATAAATTCAAGCCAGCAAGATGGTTCAGCAAGTAAAGATGGCTACCACCAAGTCTGATGACCTAAATTCAACCCCCTGAAGGCACATGGTAGAAGAATCAACTCCCACAAGTTGTCCTCTAATCTCTAATATTTGTGTCATCACCCACAAACAAAATAAATAAAAATGTAGTTCAAAATATTTTTAAGTAAAATTTTACTGTATGTAAAACATACCTCAATAAAACTGAAAAGGACTATTTTGAAGCTGAAGGCATAGATCATATTTTGCTTTCAAATGTATTGACAGTATCCTACAGTACCTGGCTTGATTACTTGTTTTGCTGTTTTTCCACTCTTTGTTTATTATTACTTTACAAGTAGACTCTAGCACAGCAGGAAACCCCTTCAAAATATAACCCACTCTAGAAGAGACTGAAATTGGGACAACCATATTTGCTCATGTTTTACATTACGAGACTCTAAGAACTAGGCACTGGAGCATATCATGCACCATTCCCTGAAGACTCTGTAACAGGAGCTCCAAGGAGCACAGAGAACACAGTTGCTGTACATGCCACTAATCTAAAGACCTAAAGCATATCCCAAAGGCCCTAGTGATCTTCATAAAGCAATGCTTGGCCTATTACCCTAACCACTTCTTTTTTTTTTGGTTTTTCAAGACAGAGTTTCTCTGCGTAGCCCTGCTGTCCTGGAACTCACTGTGAAGACCAGGCTGGCCTCCAACTCAAAGATCCACCTGCCTCTGCCTCCTGAGCGCTGGAATTAAAGGCATGAGCCACTACCGCCTGGTTTATCCTAATCACTTTTAATATGTGTGTGTGTTTCTTGTTTTTGAGACAAGATCTCGGTATGGCCCAGACTGGCTTCAATCTCACAGTAATGCTTTTGCACTAGCCTCTCAAGTGCTAGGATGAAGATGTGAACCATCACGCCTGACTAAGATAGTTCAAATAATGAAAAGANCAGACACTGACATTTATGTTACATGTGCAAAGAACTATATGATAAACTCCATACATATCTTCTATCACTATCTTATGTGCAAATATATGGCATATATGATTAACTTTAATTTTGAAATCATGACAAGATTCAGTACTTTATTCACATAATTCCTAAGTTTAAACACTTTTTTGTGTACACATGTGTATGGCATGCATTTGCATGTTCAAATGTGTGCAGATATGGGTGCATGTGTGTATAAGGCAGCCTGATGCTGACATCAGTGTCTTCCTTATATGCTTGCCACCTTAACTTACTGAGGCAGGGTCTGTTGCAGAACCAGAGCTCACCATTTTGGCTAGACTGGGTAGCCGGCTTGCTCTGTCTCAGCCTTTAAACATGCCGTCACAGAAACTCTTTACACACCTTCCAACAATATATTCTAAATACTCACCTCTTTCCCCAGTAAAAATTCACCCCCTGGACAACGCTCTTCTCTCAAGAGCTTTACACAAAAGTTTTAAAACTATTTCCTAAATTGTTCTGCACACAGTTCCTGGTAACAGNCTAGGTCGGAGGTACAATTCCCAGCAAATGCAATACTATGCTTTTCCCAACATTTCAAGCAACTGTATCAGACTTGCCTCATCGATATTTTAACTCTCCTTGCTGCATCCTGAGGCTAGCAAAACAATGTAAATAACTCGTTTCAATGTGTGCAAAAAAACTAAAAATTAAATAAATAAAACACATGTAAGTTAAAGCCTAGCTTTGTAACAGTCATATTCTAGCCCTTTTTTTTTCAGTTGCAATTCTTATTGCCTTGTGAGTTTCTATTTCTACAATAGGACCCAAAAGTTTATAAAATAGGAATATGAAAAGTCCCAATTTTTACTTACCCAACATTTGGCAATCCAACAATACCAATTTTCAGTGAGGTTCCAAATCTTCCAATGATTGGGGGTGGTTTAATTCCATCTCCTCCTTTTTTCGGGGGCATCTAAGATGTCAAAATAAACTTTTTAAAGNACCCCTACAAACAAAACACATTTCTGTATATAGAATATATTACTGAGTAATAGATAAATAAAACATACTGCATATATCAACCCCCAACTAAAATAAGAGTGAAACCCCCTTTCAACAAAAAGGGGAGGGGGCTCTGTAAATATATCAGATTCTAATGTTTGTCCAAGAGTCACTTCTGAGTAGTCCCAGAAAGACTGTGGCAGAAGGAATCAAAGTTAAACATAAAACTTAGTTCCACTCTTCCATCCTGGCTGCTGACAACCACCTTCTTAACCTGTCATATGAAGGAAAGCATTCGGAAGCAGGGGCAGAGACACAAGTCAAAGAAAACTCATTCTGGAAACATCAGCAATCACGACACCTCTCACCAGTCACTTCTCACCAATCGTTCCTCCATCACCTGGGACCTGCCCATTCACCTTTCTCCACAACTCAGTGTTTACCACAATGGTCACCGCTAGGCCTGGAGGTCCTCCTAACCCAGGCCTTTCCACCCTTGACACTGTAGGTACGGCTCATCAGTCCTTATAAACAGTCTTCAAAACCCACGCTCTACACACACTGGATACTTCTCAGGCCCTCACCTCACCCCTTTTTAAAATCCAACCCAGGGCTTCAGGTATGCTAAAGAGCAAGGGCTCTACCAACAGGCTATACAGCTCCCATTTCAAATACTTTCAACCTTTTGATTGACAGGTCCAAACTTTGTCTTTGCTCGTTCTGGCTCCAAGATCCTCTGTGCAAAACTGGATCCCACTTTACACTGCAATAGGAACCGACGAGGAACGGCAATCTCGTGTCTCAGAAGCTGGAAACTAAAACTGCCCCCGTCTTCTGGCTTGTACCTCCTAGAGCGACGCAGGGGCCCCCGCTCCTGAAGTGATATTCCAACCTGTAATCCCACATCGGGAGGCCAAAGATCTCCCTTCTTAGGGTCCTGACACCTGTTCCGGGCCCAACTCCAGGCCTCCAATGAACAGCTGCATGGGGAGAGCCGGTCCAGTCCTGTGGCCTACAAGAGTGGCCCACGGCCCAGCTGAGCAGGACCCCCGCACACCACCTTTCCCCTCCTGACCCGGCATTGGCGTCCCGCCCCTGAGGCAAGGCTCTCCCCAGACTGCGGCGAGGGCCGATCTCGTGGCCGCGCGGCCTAGTCCGAGGGCGCCTCATTCATCCACACGCCCCACGCCGTCCGCTGCCCTCAGTCCATCCCGGCGGCCCGGCTCCGGCCTGGCGTCAGCCTCCAAGCCATTGGCCTAGGCGCCCGTGGGCTCCCTAGGGGACTCACCGTGCAACGGGCTGACGATCGCACCGGGTCCCGGGCTGCAAAACCCCGTGTAGCCGGCAGCCGGAGGTGGGGAGGAAGGCGGAGAGAGCGCAGGCCCGGCCCTCCGCCGAGCCGCACGCACGACGGCAGAGGCGACGGAACGGGCGGGCCGGGGCGGCACCTGTGCACAGGCCACGCCCCCACGAGCCACGCCCATTGGTCCGGATGCCGGGTCCTGGTGGGCGGGGCTTGCGAGGGGGCGGGCACTTAGCTAGCTGCTGCGCCAGGCTTCCGCGTCTCAACACGTGGCCTTCAGCAAAGCCTCCGCGTTTCTTTCCGTCCCGCTGCTCCTGCTCCTCCATCCGCTCCACCTCGGATTCCCCTTGGCCCTGACCGACTGCCCCGAGATCCGCCTTCCGCCACCTGCACGGCGCAGCCCGCCTCCCTTTTCCAATAACTTCTTTCAGATGGGCTGACGGTGAGAGGCCGTTAAACTTTCTTCAGGGGAAAATGGACCAAGTAAAACTTGGGATCCAAGGCGCCCCTAGCAACCACAGAAGTACAGAAAACATTTAAAGAATCGCCATATCCTTTCCCACTGCCACAGGCACATCCCTTTTCTCAGGGTAGTTAAGAACAGAGGCCTTTGGAATTTGGAAAACATGATTTCCTTCTGGTTATAAAATGAGACTATTGCGATTCATTTGACGAGGTAATTGTGAAGATAAAATGAGATAATATGCATAAAGTCTCCACATCTGCTGACTACACTATGAACTCCACTGGAAAAAGTATTTTTTATTAGCTTTTCTTTAGTGACCTTCAAGTATTTGTTGCAGTGAATGTACAAAAATTATAATAATTTTTTCAAGCATACCAGCTCCAAATAAAGGAAAGGATGTGAATTGGTTGCTAGCCCCAATTTGCAGATGACAGAATAGTATCAAAAAGTTACAGAAGACACATTTCGAACCCTGATCTCACTGCAAAATCTGGGTTTTTTAAAATTACGTTTATTATCTATTGTATGTGAGCATGTGTGGATTGACTCATGCATACCACGGCTCAGGTGAATTCAAAGGACGGGTTCTGGGGATCAAATTCAGATCATGAGGTGTGGCAGCAAGCATCTTTACACACCGAGCCATCTCACAGGTCTAGAACTGTTCCCTTTGTGTCAGAGTCCTTTTGAATAGTGATTTACAAGCAGCAACTGAGCCACTGTTTATAATAAAATTGCACTAAGGTTTTTCTGTCACCCTATGAGAGTGATCTGAGGGAAGTATCAGAGCTGTTTTGAAAAATGTCAGACATTTATTATTGTTATTTATTATTGTTTAAAGATCATTAACTGTGGTCATGGCGTCACTTTATGCAGTTAATAATACATTATCCACTCAATCCAGTATCCTTCTCATCAAACCATGTATTTGTAAAAATAGATGTTGGGGAAACTAGTAGACATTTTGTAGCCACCATCAATGTAACTCACATGAACAGCACAAAGTGATTCCTCAGTAGTACTTTATTGCTCTTTAGTAATAAAATTCTAAAGCTGGGTTCAGAATGCTGCTTATGAAACAGAAACCACACACACACACAGAACACTCAAGAATCCCAAATAGCCCCTTGCTCCCAGCAACCAGCCACTCCAGTAATAACGGAAAACTTCCCCCAGTGTGGAGTAGTGGGATCAACTTCAAGTTATCACTGTCTTTAGCCAAATCTAGCTGCTTCTCCCATCTCCAATGTACCCCTCCTTACATTCACATCAAGTCCTTGAATCAATTATCCCTCTCTTTGTAGCTGCATCTTTCCTCCCAGCCCTTGGACTGACTTTAAAGTGCCTTGACAAAGCAGGTCATACAAATAGACCCACAGTGATTCTGGCCGTTTCTCCAGCGACCAGTTGCTGCTATTAACATCTAATACACAGTGGTCCTCAGCCTGAGGGTCTTGACCTTTTGAGGGTCAAATGATCCTTTCACGGGGCTCACATATCAGATATTCTGCATATCAGATTTTACAGTTCGCAACAGTAGCAAAATTACAGTTCTGAAATAGCAATGAAATAATTTTATGATTGGGGGATCACCACAACATGAGGAACTGTATTAAACAGTCACAGCGTTAGGAAGGGTGAGAACCACTGTAATAACTGGACTCCATTTCCAACTTACAGTGAAGAGTCAGGAGATCAACTTTTATTCATAGGAAATATCTAATTTACCTAACTTTAATAGTTTTCCTAAGGATCCAACTGAAGCAGCCAGGTAGATTGGAGTCATACAAATCATACTCAGAACAACCCTGTGTGTGACCTCCCTCTGATAAAGCAGGGAGTTTTGAAAGAATACCCTAGTAAGTATCTGCTATTTTACACAATGAAAGAAGAGTCCATGAAATAAGCAATGGTAAGAGTTATAACTAACAACTAATGTGACTTTGAATATAAGANAGTTACTGCCGGAACCCTTTGCACAAAGTGAAGTATAGTACCTATTGGGCTTAGTGAACTTTGCCCCCAGTTTTCAGAATGGGGACTCTTGCCCAAACTGAAATCAGACTCCTGAGCTCAACTGAGGCACCACTCTTGCGAAGCTGGGACTGCAGATGTAGAGCACCACATCCATCTCCTGTCTTTCTCTTTTGTAACACACTTCACTGGAGAACAGACTAATGTCTGACAAGAACACCTTAATCTCTTTGAGGACAGCACTTCTGGAGACCTAATTACTTTGTAGTAGGCTTCAGCTTGCTACAAACAGAGTAATCTCCCTGTTGCACAAGGAACACACAATGAAGGAAAATAGCTCAGCAAGGCAATTCTCTTGGCAAAAAAAGGGTGTGCCAAAAATCAAACCAGGGTAGCAAGCTCACCAGAGCCAAGGTGGCTTCTATCTTTTATCCCAGAATAGCCATTAACTACACTCTCACCCCATTGGTGAGAGGTGGGCTTCACAGTCAGATGGGATTGGCCAATCTGCACAAAGAGGAAGGCTCAGGAAACATGTTTGCCAGGCTAACATGAATAAAAAAAAATTGGTTTTGCTCTGACTGTTCAAAGGTTCTACCCCCTCCTGACTTTACCATATTAAAGACCAACAGGGTATTTCTGTTTCTACCTTTAGAAGGTAGAGCCTTGCTGGAGGAAGTGAGTCATTGGGGGTGGGACTTGCAGTTTTATAGCAGAACCTCATTTCCTGCCTGTTCTCCACTTCCTGACTGCCTAGACAGTGTGACAGTCACCTCATGTTTCTTCCACTGTGCTTTCTGGCCCCAAGATAGACTTTATCCACTCGAACTGTAAGCCAAAGTAAACCCTCCCTTACTTTGCTTCTTCTCAATTACTTTGTTACCACAACAAGAAAAGTAACTATTACAGAAGACAAACACAAAGCAAATCATAGCAACATCTATTGACTAGTCCTGACCCAATCCATTATAAGATATAACAGAAAAGAAAATAACATNATTCTCTGGTACTTTCATCACATTTTTCTCTATGCTAAGGTTTCGCCATATCCAGTATCTAGATGTATAATAATTGAAAATTTTAGAATATCTTTATATTTTGTTGTCTGTATACATTTGTACTCTTGAACATCCTTCTACTCCATCCCAGGCAGGTGATCTTTGGAGTTGTGAAGAGCAAGCCGAATATAGTCCTTTGCCCTGGAGGAACATGTGATCCAGTTGGGGGAAGACAAGTCTGTATGCAATGAATATATGTAATAACAGCCTGGAAATCTCTTCAGATGGGGCCCGAAGAGATACCTCAACATTTGAGAGCATGGGTCTTGCAAAAGACCCAAGTTCAGTTCCCAGCACCCACAGGACACAAAAGTCCAGTTCCAGGGGATCCAGCACCCTCTTCTGGCCTCCTCAGAGACCAGGCACACACACAGTGCACTTACATACATGCAAGCAGAACACTCATACACATAAAGTAAATAAGTCTTTTTTAAGAAAAATCTACAGATGGGCTGGGCATAGTGGCACATGCTTTTAATCCCAGCACTCAGGATGCAGAAACAGGAGGATTTCTATGGGTTTAAGACTAGCCTCATCTACGTGTCCAGCTCTAGGCCAGCCAAGGCTACATAGTAAGAGCCTGTCTCAAACAATCAAGCAAAAAATGACAGAATAGTTATGTAGTTTAGCTACAGTTAATTAATACTAAGTTTAAGATAAGCCATCTTGGTTTCCCCTAACTCAGGACTTCTGATCCTATACTCCATCTGTGACTGGTCATCACCCTCTTTCCCTATTCTGTCACCNTAGCACAACACTCAGCCTGGTAAGTACCAGCAAAGAAGCAAATTTTCCATTTTCATTCTTCTGCTTAACAGACCATGACCTTTGAAAGTTGCCCATAACTTAATCAGTGAAGGAAAACATTTAATCACTGTTTCTATTCCACTCAACTGCATATAGGTATTTGAAATTTAATCAATGTCGCAGGTTAACCAATTGCTCATAGTATATGAAATAATACAGGTCAGAAACTAGTAGGTTTTTGTTATGTTATTACCATTGTGATTCACAGGTAAAGACTTAGGAATTCTTAGAAGANAAGTCCACATGCTATTTTCCTGAGGCAACATCAAAATGTACCTGCTAATCCGTGGAAGTAACTATACAAGCAGTGTTTTGGGCAAGCCAATTATTTTCGCTCTGAGTAGCAAAAATTCTAGTTCGGTGAAAATTTCTNCTGTTTAACAAAGTCCAAATAAATAAACAGCAAAGTTCAAAAAACAGAATTTCAGGTCTGATAGATTCAATAATGATACTATTTTCAGTTACTATGGGTACCCCCATATCGTGGCTTTATGTTGCTGGGCCTTCCTCTGGTCTCATCCTCTGGCTAACAACAAAAAGACTATTGCAGTTCTAGGCAACACTAAAATATGGGGAGTAAGAGAGGGAAAGACTTCTGTTCTAGTGCACCTCTTAGGAAAAAAGGAAATATATCTCAGAAGCCTCTAGCAGACATCTTCCATTTCACTGGGCAAAACTGGGTGGATCCTACATGACTCACAGGTGAGGGGTATTTGNAGTGTAGATGTGCTTGCTAGGCCACGTGATAAGTTAGTCACATCCCAGACAGGATAGAATAAAGCAGCACAAGATTGCATTGCATTCTTCAGAATGACATGATTTAAAACTTGGGAATTACTTATTTCTGGAATTTTCCCTTTAATATTCTAACACTGTAATTGGGCACATCTAAATAAAACCATAGAAAGTAAAACCATAGATAAGGGNATGGGACTATTGTATTGCAATCAAGATGTCCCATTTTGAGGGTATAATGGCTCAGTGGTGAAGAGCACTGGCCACTCTTCCAGAGGACACAGGTTCAATTCCCAGCACCCATCTGGCAACTCAAAAATTGGAATTCCAGTCCCAGAGGATCTGATGCCTTCTCCTCACCTCTGAGGGTACCAGGCAGCCACATAGTGCCCCNACATCCATACAAAACACCCATACATAGAAATACAAAACAAAACAGGAAAAAAACCTCCCCCTTTTAAGAATGATGTGTGTATGTTTAGGTGGGTATGTGGTGGTGTGTATGTGTACACATGGAGGCCAAAGACCAGCCTCTGGCNTCCTTCCTCAGGAGGCANTCACATCTCTCACTGGGAGGACTGGGAACTGGGTCTCACCCATTAGGCAAGGCTGGCTAACCAGCAAACCCCGGTGATCTTCCCGTCTCCACGTTCCCAGAACTGGGGTTCTAAGCACACAGCCTCCACACCTGGCTTTTTATATGGGTGCTGAGGATCAATCGCATCCTCCCTCATGCTTGCCCAGAGTGCACTTCACCAACTAAGCCACCTCCCAGCCCTTCTTTTTTAAAGACACAGTCTCACTGTTTAGAGGCTGGACTCAAACTCATAATCCACCCGCCNTGGCTTCCTGGNTGTTGGGATTACAGGTAAACAGCACCACATCTACATAGGCTGCCNTGCTTTCNAANGGTCATCTCACAGTCATCTAAGGNGGTGACTGATTNCTGTGATGACACCTACATATCCCAGGCCCCTTCATTCTAAAAAGAGTTTATTCTTCTCAGGCCTTCCTGTTTGTAGCACGTGAACCTTCTGGCCATAATATACTGTAGCAACCCCAAGCTGAACAAATCAAGATTCTCTTTTTTTCGAGAAGTTGGAGTTAAGCCACAGTAACAAATGCTACTGGCTNCTTACAAGAGAAGATAAAACCAANGCTAAGGACTGTTAGGCACTTTTTATTTCATTTTAATTTTTAGTTTTGAGAGAGGGCTATTCTAAAGAAAGAAAAATAAGGAAGAAACAGGGNAAGTAATCATAAAATGGTCCGGGAGAAACTGAGAGAGGAAAGAGCAATCACAAGTTCTAAGTGTCCGGTTCCAAGTGNCTAATCCATCTAATGGCCTGTTTACTTNTTAATCTTAGACTCTCTGAGAACCTTGCTTTCTACCAAGAACTTCCATTTTCTGTTTAAATTGGTTTACAGTGGATTTCTAATAGCCAAGCAATATTTGCAGTGGCCAAGGCAGAAAAGAACTTATACCCTCCTGAGAACTATTATAATGCATCTTAGAGGGACATTGTTCCTCTGTTCCTCTCCTCTGTAGCTTTAAATGAAACAACAGTTCCCCCAGAGCNTGCTTTAAGTAACTGTGATTCTCCAAGAAGCTCTGTTGAAAAAGGGATGCAGGATCAGATGAGCTCAGGAAGCACTACATAATCATTTTGGGAGGCTGGTGTATACATTAGATAAGAGTTGGGTTTTTGTTGTTGTTTGGAGGGGTTGGTATAAGAACACCTCCTTTTCATTGTTTTGTGTGTTTGACT
>LZPO01075885.1:130462-143009 GCA_001675575.1 Neotoma lepida
CTCTCCCTCTTCCTCTCCCTCTCTCTTTCCCTTTCCTTCCCCCTCCCCCTAGAAATTTGTTCTACAAACTCCAGCAGTTGTCATCCCTCCCAGGTCCAGCTTTTGATGTCCTCTTGGATTCCCTCTGGCTGCAGTCCCAGCCTAGAAACCCCTAAGCACTAAGCCAGGCCAGTCATCACCTGTCTGATTTCTCTTCACTCAGTGATCACTGCCTTTCATTGTCTCCTGTCCAGANTCTTAAGAACCCTTGTGTAGAGCCAGGGAAGTGGCTCAGTGGGTTAAACACCTACTCTGCAGGCANGAGGACCTAAGTTCACATCCCTAGAACCCATGCAAAACCTAGATGTGGCCACACTAGGCCTGTATTCCCAGNCCTGTGGCAGTGGGGTGGAGACAGGGGAATCACTAGGACTCACTAGGCTAGCAGCCAGCCTACCAGAAAAAGGACAAGTTCTGGGTTCAATGAAAGACACTATCTCAAGCAAATAAGACAGAACAATAGAGCAGGATACTCAGTACCCTTTTCTGACCCCCATAATCTGTGCATACACACGCACACACATACACACATGCACAAACAATGTACACACATGCACACACATGTACACACACAAACATATACAGAAAGGGATATTTTGTGACTTTTTTTCCAGTAGTTTCAGATGAGGTGGGGCAGGGATCTGGTCTTGCTTTATCCCACTGCTGCTGGGAACAAGTGTGTGCTATATCAAAGATTTAATTTGTCTGGAATTTATGGGTGTTAAAATTTCTGAGTTATTGGGCATTTGAAAATGACTGTGCTTTGTTCTCAGTCTTTATTGAACATTTCAAATGGAAACAAAATTCTACACTTAAAATAATTTGTATTCCAAATATTTTTACTTGCTTTTCAAGCATCCAGTGTTGCTGGTAGGAGGACTGGTGATTGCTTGATCCTTCCTTCCTTCTTTCCTTTCTTCTTTTTTCCCTTTTTTTCCTTCCTTCCTTCCTTCCTTCTTGTCTTTCTCCTCTTCCTCCTCCTTTCTTTTTCTTCTGTATGTGTGTGTGTGTGTGTGTGTGTGTGTGTGTGTGTGTGTGTAAGCATGTGTGTAGAGAGAGGGAAGAAGTCAACCCCATATGTCATTCCTCTGGTACGTCTACCCTGTGTTTTTGTGACAGGGTCTCTCACATGCCCAGGAGCTCCCCGAGTAGATTAGGCTGGCTAGTCTCTGAGCCCCAGGACCCATCTGCCTGTTTCTGCCTCCTCAGCACTGGCATCACAAGCACAGGCCACCATGCCTCCCTTTTCTACTTTAGTTCTTAAGCTCAAATGCTTATACAGCAAACACTTTGACTGCGCTATGTCCCTAGCCTCCATTCTTATTTCTTTTTAAGTAACTTTTTTCCTTCCTACAAAATTATANAATGATCTACTAGGTACCATGTCCTGAAATTTAATAGTGATATGTGTAGTTATGAATTAAAAATAATATTGTCTATGAAGTAAGAATTTTTTACCTAATTTTGTCCCTGCTGTACGATAAAATAAAAATATCATGATTGAGATTAAAAATCATCCATGTCATCTGAAATCATTGCAGTGCCATCAACATTATTTGTACCATATTTAGGAAACTTCAGATTCAAACAGAGTTGAAAAAAATTGCAAGTGATTACCAGGAAATTTTTGACTTGGTAAAAATGACAGGGTGTATTCTCAATGGCAGTCTGTGTGATCCTTTGGAATGATCTAGCTAGACATGAGTCTGTGGTGTTCATCATTTTTGNTCAGGTGATACTGCATAGGCCTATGTAAGTTGTAGAAAACTANTAACACAAATTAATCCTGATGGACTTAGTANNAAACATGTTGGCCAACGACACAGTTGACTACTGTTCTGTGGCAAGAATGTCAAATACTGACCAGTTTTTCACCTATAGAAAATTCACTGGAGCATCCTTTGTTTTGTTTTCTTTTGCTTTTGAAACAGTGTTACCATGTACTGCAGGCTGGCCCTAACCTTGATATGTAGCCCAGGGTGGATTTGTACTCTCCAACCTCTTGTCTCAGCTCCCAAATTTTGGGATCTGGGTTAAGACCATGTGCTGGCTAGTTTTGTGTCAACTTGACACAAGCTAGAGTCACTGGAGAGGAGGAAGCCTCAGTTGAGAAAATGCCTCTGTAAGACTGGGCTGTAGGGCGTTTTTTGGGGGGGATGGGGTGGGGATAGGTTCAAGACAGGGTTTCTCTGTGCAGCTCTAGCTGTCCTGGAACTCACTCTGTAGAGCAGGCTGGCCTTGAATTCAGAGATCCACCTATCTTTGCCTCCTGAGTGCTGGGATTAAAGGCGTGTGCCACTACTACCCATTTTCTTAACTAGTGATTGATGTGAGAGGGCCAGCCCATTGTGGGCAGGGCCACCCCTGGGCAGATGGTCCTAGGTTCTATGAGANAGTATGCTGAATAAGCCATGAAGAGCCAGCCTAAGCTGTATGGCCTCTGTGTCAGTTCCTGCNCCGAGGTTCCTTCCCTGTTTGAGTTCCTGTCCTGACTTCTTCGATGACTAACAGTGATGTGAAAGTGTAAGCCCAATAAGCCCTTTCCTTCCCGAGTTCCTATTGGACATAGTGTTTTATCACAGCAATAGCCACTAACTAAGGTGTATCGAGTCCAGTTTCATTTCAGCATTGTTTGTCTTATCATTTGTTTAATTGTTTAGTTGTTTTGAGGCAGGGTCTTACTCAGGCTGGTCAGGCACTCACCATAGCTCAGGCTTGCCTTGAACACATGGTAATCCTCCTGTCTTGGTCTCCTAAGTACTGGGATTACAGACATGAGCCTCCACACCTGGCTCGTTTGGGCATTATTAACTGCTGTTATATGTGCTTATTTTTTGGACTCTCCTTTGAACTTGTTTTAATGTTCTGCTGTTTTCTGTGATAATGAAGTAAATCTAGTTTTCGATATGTTTTTATAGTTTGAATCAGGTGTTCATATTCTCAGCCTTTGATTCCCCTTTTGTGGTACTGTTTGGGGAGGCTGTAGGACCTTTAGGAGGTAGAGCCTGGCTGGCAGAACTTTGAAAATGACACCCAGCCCCTGTGTGCTATTGTGTTCTGTGCTCCCTAATCTGCCATGATGTGAACAGCCACCACCACATGCTCTCACCACCATGAGCTGTTTATCAGACCTTCTCTGCCATGATAACCTGAAGCCCTCAGAAAACATAAACCAAAATAAGCCTTTCAGTGATGCCATGTCCTCACAGTCTTGGGCATTTGAATACTTGGTCCCCAGTTGGTGGCACTGTTTGGGCAGCTTAGGAGGTGCTTGCAGGGGGAGGTGGCTTTGAGAGTTTAAAGACTCTCGCCATTCATAGTTTGCTCTGTTTTCTGCTTGTGGTTTAAGGTGCNAGCTCTCAGCTTTCTGTTTCAGTCACTATGCCTGCCCATTGCCTAGCTTCCCCCACCGTGATAGTGATGACGCATCTCCCTCTGGTACTGTAAATCCATATAAACCCTTCCTTTTATAAGCTGCCTAGCTCATGGTGCCTCATCACAGCAGTACGAAAGTGACTAATACACTCTCCTCCCTAAAGTGGTCGGTGTCAGGAATTCTGGTCACAGCAACGTGGCAGTAACTAATAGAGAAAATTGGTACCGTGAATAGAGTCTTTGCCGCTGCTAAACCTGACTATGTGATTCTTAGGCCTTTGGAACTGGTTTGCAGAGTTTGAAGTCATAGGATAGAGAATCCTAGAATGTTCTCTGAAAAGCTCAGTGGGAAAACCCTACAGAAGTTCAAAAAAACTAGAGTGTCAATAGAAAATGCAGATGGCAATGTGAGGTTGCAGATATAACAAGGAGCTGTTGGAAATTGGACTATAGGTCAGTCACAGATACAAGTGAACCTCGCTGAGATCAACCAGCTGCCTAACCAATCCATTAGAAAGTGTCTTAGCCTTTCTACTGCTGTGATAAAATACCATGACTAAAAGGAACTTTGGGAAGAAAGGGTTTGTTTCAGCTCATAGGTCTCAATCACAGTCAATNCTGAAGGGAAGTCAAGGCAGGAATCTGGAGGCAGGAACAGAAGCAGAGGCCATGGAGGAACACTGCCGATTGGCTTGATCCTCATAGCCTGCTCAGCCTGCTGTCTTATAGCATCCAGGACCACCAGCCCAAGAGTGGCACTGCCCACAGTGATCTAGGCCCTCCCACATCAGTCAGGCTTACCAACAGGCCAATTTGATGGGGCGTTTTCGCAACTGAGATTCTTCTTCCAAAATTACTCTACTGTGTGTCCAGTTGGCATAAAACCAGCCAGCACAATTGACTTACTGTCAGCTTGACACATAAACACATCACTATTCAATTAGAATTTTTCCTTCCTTGTTGTCCCCAAGATGTCATATTAATACCAATATCCCAGTATAAAGTAGATTTCAAACTTTAAAAGTCTTAGTCTTTGAAAATCCAAACACGTCAATCTATTAAAACCCCAAAGTCTCTTTCAAGAGTCAAAGCCTCCCTAAAATTCTAACTTTCTCTAACGTTTCAAGATCACTTAACTATTGGCTACTGTAAAATTAAAAAAAAAATAATGAGTTACATCCCTTCTTATTCCAAGAGGGCATAGTCACATTAAAATTAAAGCAAAACAAAGAACAACAGTTCCATGTCAGGCTTCCGGGACTCACTGTCTTCTAGACTTCCCAGGGCTTTGCTGCAGCACAACGGCATCTCAGAGGCTCAGGCTGGCTCCACTTTGCACCTGCAACTGTTCTTGGTGGTCCTCCCATAGTAGTGGCACCTCAAAAATTCGAAGATCTCCAGCTGCATCTAGGCTGTAGCTTCACCAATAGCCTCATTTGGCTCCCGTTGGGGACTGTGACTCTAGCACATGGTGCCAAGCCTCAACCTCTCTCCAAAACCTCTTCAATCCTAGAGCTTCTACTTCAACTGAGGCTGCATAGTCACCAAAAGTTTCACCTATCCTCTCGGGGGCCACACCTCAGCTCCTCTCCATGACCCCTCCATGCCTTCAAAACCAGTAACACTTGGGAGACTCTTGCATATTACCAAGTTTGGCTACTGGCACAAGATACAGCCTGAGCCCTTTCTGGAACACAGCTTCTGTATGATGACCCTGAGGAAACACGTCCCAGAAGATTGTTTTTCCTCAATGATTCTGTTCTCTTTTTTAATAACAGCCAACTCTTCAGCTACAGCTGACCGGTATCAATTGTCCCAGAAAAGCAAAAGTTTCACTTTAGTGGTTCTTAATTAAAAATATCACATGAATGCTTCCCTCTGAAACTTCACAAACCAGGCCTCCATAGTCTGTACCGTTCTCAGCATTCTTATCTTCCAAGCTCCCACAGAACAGACCACTGAGCTCTGAGCACGCAACAGCTCTCTTCCAGCCCAAAGTTCACATGTGACCATAGTCCTCCCCAAAACACACAGTCAGGTCTGACACCCCATGACCGGGTACCAATTTTTGTGTTAAGATTTCTATTTCTATGACAGAACACCATGACCAGAATCAACTTGGGGAAGAAAGGGTTTTCTTAAGCTTAAAGTACCACATCACAATCCATCACTGAGGGAAGTCAGGGCAGGAATTCAAACAAGGCNGAGACCTAGAGGCACGAGCTGATGCAGAGACCACGGAGGGGCGCTTCTTGCTGGCTAGTTCTTCACAGCTTGCTTAGCCTGCTTTCTTACAGCATCTAGAGCCGTGATCCCAGGGTGGCGCTGCCCGTATCTATCACCAATCACGAAAAACGCACTACAAGCNTTCTCACAGGACAGTTTGGTAAGGGCATTTTCTCAATTTCCTCTTCCCAAATGACTCGTGTGTCAAGTTAACNNGAAACTAGCCAGTACCGATATTTCCCTTTTTGCTGACAGAAAGCAGTGTAAGGGAGGAAGTACTCCAGCTTCAACTTGGAGTTTGAGAGCACACAGTTCATCAAGCAGGGGTGGCCTAGTGGAGGGACTGTGAGGTTGCTGGTTACATTGCCCCTGCTGTCAGGAAGCAGAAAGCAGNCAGGAAGTGGAGCTGGGCTGTAAAGCCTCAAGCCCCACCCCCTAGTGACCAGTGTCCTCCAGCGAGGCTCTGTCTCCTAAATGTTCCACACCCTTCCAAAACAGTGTCATCAGCTGAGAATCAAGTGAGANTCAAACATAGGATCCTAGGCAGGGTATTTCATATTCAAACCAGAATATTCTACCCCTGCCTGCCGTAGCTAACAACCATCTCATAGTGAAAAATGCATTTATTCTAACTTCAAAAGTCCCCATTGTCTTTAATAGTCTCAACACTGTTAAGAGTCTAAAGTCTTTTCTGAGACTCAAGACAATCTCTTAACTGCTAGGCCCTATAAAATTAAAAAAAAAAGTGATAGTCTTCTAATACACAATGGCACCGAGCAATTATTCCCATTCTAAAAGGGAAGAATACAATATGGAGGTACACAAGAAAAGATTGGACCAACGCAAGCCTGAAAACCAGCAGAGCAAGCACCAACCTCAATAGCTCCATATCTAACACCAGAGAGTCCTGTTAGAACCATCTAGAAGCCAACAGCCCCCCATCTCCAGTTCTGGTGCCTTTCTCTTGGGCCAGGCCCATTCTGTATCTATGCTTTCCTCCACAGACACCTCACAGTCCTGCCATCTCCAACATCCTGGGGTCTCTATGGCAACTTAGGCTTCAGCTCTATACAGTGGCCTCTCAGAGCTTCTTTGCAGAGGACACTGACCCTGCCACACAACTGTTGGACTTAACAGCTTTATGGAACCTTGATGCAAGATCCTATGTCCCCTTCACTCTTGCATGTTGCGTGTTCCTGCACAGAGTGCCAGGTGGGCAGTGCTGCCAAGTTCTGCTTTTCCATTCTATCATAGCTACAGTGTAGTGTCCTCTGTGTCTATTCAAGGCAAACCCTGGGGAAACACTTCTGCAGGCAGGCTTGGCTTCTCTTCAATGAGGCTAATAATCCCTTTAGCAAATGTAGCTGCTTTCACACTCAACTTGTCTGCAACTTTAAACTCATTTCTTTCTTCTCCAAACTGAAGATTTCTCTATCTTTCTGTTTTACTTGCTGGTTTTCTCACTGCAGACCTGGATAAGAGCACTGCGCAGTAACCATGACACAGCATAAATGCCAAACTATTTCGATATTTCCTTTCCCAACAAAGAGGTCCATTATTTTTTAAATTCAGCCTCACTCAAGTTTTCCAGACAGTGGCAGAATGTAGCCAGATTCTTTGACAGAATGTAACATGAATGACTTCTATCCCAGTTCCCAACAGAGTGCTTATGCCTTCTGAAACCTCATAGTTGGGATACCATTGTCCTTGTTTCTCTAAGCATCCCGGCCTTCCAAACCCCCTACCAAAATAAACCATTAATCTAGGCTTGTAGAATTCTCAGGCCTTCCAACTCAAAGTTCCAAACTATTCTACATTCTTTTTGCAAACCAGGTCCAAAGGCCTGCAAACCATGTGGTCAGAGTTATCAAAGCAATGTCCCCACTCCTGGTACTAATTTTCTGTTTCAGTTTCTTGTTTTGTTACTGTGGCCAAATACATGATGAGAGGNAACTGAAAAGGGAAAGAGTTTATTTTGGCCTATCGTTTGAGAAGCTAAAGTCCCACTGCCTACACTGCCAGGAAGCAGAGAGCAGGCAGGAGGCGGGCCAGGCTAGAAAACCTCAAAACCTGTTACAACTCACTTCCTCCAGCAATGCTCCACCTCCTGAAGCTTTTACAACCTTCCAAACAGTGCCACTACCTGGGGACAAGGATCAAACCAATGGGGTCAATGGGGACATTTTGTATTTAAACCACAACAATGACTCATAAACTTAGGAGTGAAAAGAAATGTTTTGCGTGCTAAGAAGTAGGGAAAATGTCTAATAATTTCTAACATGGAAACTTGGTTACTTAATGCTGTCTTGTTTGTGGCACTGGGGAATTGAATCCGAGGCTTTGCCCATCCTANGCAAGCACTCTACCACTGAGCTGCATCCCTAGACCAGGCTAACTGCTGTGTGACAGTTCCCTGAGGACTGCTGATCTTACAGATCCCACCCATCAAAGTAACATTCATATGTAAATGTAGCCCTTTTTGTGTCAGAACATTGTTAACTTGACTCAGGTACACCTTCAAGTAGATTTCCCCATGAAATACTTAAACAGAATAAACAGCTCTTGGCCACAGGAATTATGTAACGGTATTATGAGAATTTTTAAAGAAATGATTGCAAGTAATTGTAGTTCCATCTACAGAACCAGTTTTCATAATTGAGACCATTAGAACCAAAATGTTAGCATGACAAAAGGATCCGAGTCCCCACTGGGTAGCCTCCTATTTGGAAACAGTAGTTAATAGAACAAAATCTGAGTACTGCAAGAAAATGTGCTGTTCCTTGGGATTCTGACAAGAAGCAATGTGATTGTATTGCAACATATTTTCCGCAAGGTAACTAAAAAGAGAAGGCATTCTCTCTGGGGTGCTGGTGTTTCTCTCATGGTTCTGAAGATGACTGTGCCTTTACCATTTCCACTGTACTGGAAACTGTCGTTCTGACATTTAGGTTAGCTATGTATTTGCTCTGTGACTAAGGTTTCTCATGGGTAATGTGAGGTTGCTGGATAATCATCCAATCTCTTCTATTCTCACGAGCATGTACCAGTTTCAGATTTCTTTTTCTTAATTTTGTTTTGATCATCAATCATTTATTTCTAGTCTATTACGTGCCAAGCATTTTACTCATCATTGGAGATGCAGTAGTAGACCATGAGAGATGGCCTCCATACTCACATTAATAATAATAAAAAAAATGGCAGCAAGTGTACTATTGGAAATATCTGATATCATATCTGATATACAAAACATCTCACAGGCAGTTTTATATTTGAGCTTCACCAGAAGGCTGTTAACTGGTTAGGACAAATTATTTTCATTTTATTATCTGTATTTAAAAAAAAAATTTGTGTGTTATCTGTATATGGGAGTGGTAGTGGAATATGTGCCCATGTGAATACAGATGCCTGTGGAGACAGAAGAGGTCATTGGATCCTCTGGAGCTGGAGCTTCAGGGAGTTGTGACATTTTTGTTTGTTTGTTTGTTTTTTGTTTTTCAAGACAGGGTTTCTCAGTGTAACAGTCTGATTGTCCTGGAACTCATTTTGTAGACCAGGCTGGCCTTGAACTCACTGAGGTCCATCTGCCTCTGCTTCCTAAGTGCTGAGATTAAAGGTGTGTGCCACCCCTGCCTGCCAGTCGTGAGATCTTTGATATGAATGCTGGGAACCAAATGCCAGTCCTCCGGAAGAGCATTAAGAGCTCTTAACCATTGAGCCATCTCTCCACCCCCAATCATCTGTAATCTACACTTGAAGAAACTCAAATGTTAAAAATATCAAATGAATGTCGAGCTGTGGTGGCACATGTCTTTAATCTCAGTACTCAGGAGGCAGAGGCGGGCAAATCTCTGAGTTTGATGTCAGCCTGTTCTACAGAGCAAGTTCCAGGCTGGCCAGCCTACACAGAGAAACCCTGTCGCAAAAATAAATAGATAGATAAATAGATAGATAGATAGATAGATAGATAGATAGATAGATAGATAGATAGATAGATAGATAAGTAAATAAATAAACTTTGGGACTGGAGACATAGCTCAGCAGTAAAAGTATTGGCTGCTCTTCCAGAGGATCCGGGTTCAATTCCCAGCACCCATATGGCAGCTCACAACTGTCTGTTACTCAAGTTCCAGTGGATCTGACACCCTCATACAGACATACAGACAAAACACTAATGCACATAATTTTTTTTAAATCAAATGAACCAGTGTTAAGGATACATAGAATTTATGTTATCTTTTAAGAGGTAGACTTTCATTTTTTTTAATGCACATTGGTGTTTTCTCTGCATATATGCCTCTGTGAGGATGTCAGATCCCCTGGAACTGGAATTGCAGATAGTTGTGAGCTGCCATGTGGGTGCTGGGAACTGAACCCAGATCCTTTGGAAGAGCAACCAGTGCTCTTAACTACTAAGCCATCTCTCCAGCCCTGATTTTTTTTATACTGAGGTTTAAACCCAGGGCTTCTGCATACTAGGTAAGGCCTCTAACGGAGCTATCCTCTCTGCCCTAAAGACAGAAATGTTGATTCTGACTATTGAAGATATGTATGCATGTATGTGGTGATATTTTATCTGTGTCCCCCAATAAAATTTACCTGAGGATCAGAGGAAATAGCCAGCCACTATAGTNAACAAAAGTCATGCAATGTTAGCACANNCCCTTAATCCNTNTGGATCTCTGTGAGTTCAAGGTCACACTAGGGAACAGAGCCAAGCGTGGTGACACATGCCTTTAATCCCAGTACCAACCATAGAATTCTGGAGGTCTGTACAGACAGACAGGAAGTGATGTAGCTTGGTAGAGAGAAGAAATGAGTTAGCAGAATAGAAAGATAGATAAGCCTGCTTAGACAGGAAGTTGNGCTCTCTTTGGAAGCTGCAGCATTGGTGAGGTGGCTGTTCCTNTTACTCTGATCTCTGTCAGATTTTCATCCTTGTTTCTGGCTCTGTGTTTTTATTTAATAAGACTGTTTAGAAATTTGTTTATACATGTATAATGTATACATAGATAGATAGATAAGAGAGATTATGTATGCTTGTACATGTAGATAGACAATAGAAATTTGGGGCACGCTTCTTTCACGTTCCCCTTTTCTTGGCAGAAGTAATATAAAACAAATCTTGAAGATTAGTTTATTTCACTCCTTATATTCAATCTAAACTTCTTTCAATTAAAGATCCTTATCTTAAACCACCAAAGTGCCAGACATACTCTAAATACGTCTTAGTACACAGTTTGTTTTGTTTTTCAATCACCCATCCTTTTCCAAAGGAAAATTTATTTTGTGTTAAGGAATGGTATCAGCTCCTCAGTGTTCCTTTGTACTACAATAGCTGAGCGCCTAAGCTTGGGTGATTTATAAAGAACGCAGTTCTTACTTACAGTTGTGTAGGCTGGGAAGCCCAAGACAAAGGCAGCAGCAGGTTGATGTCTGCTGAGGACATAGTCTGTGCTTCACAGATGATGCCTTGAAGGCTGTGACCACCAGCCTTCTNNAGTATCAGAAAAGCAGAAGCTACCACTCTGCAAGTTCTTTTCATAACCTTAATCCATTCATCAGGGCTAAACCTGTAGTAGTCAAACACCCCCAGGACCCACCTGCCAATACTGTTGCACTGGNGACTGAGCTTCTCACNTGGGCATTTAGAGGAGACACAAACTCTCTAGCCGTAGCACTCAGTGACAGAATTTTTAACTAGAGATGTGCTGAAGAAGAAGAAAGCTTTCCTGCAACTTAATGCAGCTNGAGAGGTAAAGTCTAGAATGTGAGGGATTAGCTCGTGTTTTGAATTAAGCTTCTCAAGATGCNCTTAACGGGGAAGAACACGTTTCCTTTGCTGACTAGAAAGTAGAACCAGTAGCTGGAACTTAAGCATTTGACCTATGAACCTGCACACTATGTAAAAGTGGGTAAAGCGTCCAAGAAAGAAACACCTGTCTCTTATACACACTATGTAAAAGTGGGTAAAGCGTCCAAGAAAGAAACACTTAGATCCTTGATGGGCATGGAGGTTCCTGGTCAGTTGTGAAGTAATTCTCTGTCCTCCAAACTTCAAATCAATACCATTTATCTTGTTTCTAATTATTTTAGCACATATAGCTAAATTAACCATAACTGACACATACTTCCATATAGTCCTTCCATTGCGGTGGCTCTAGACATGGAAGCATAGGTTAGCTCTGAGCTAATGCTCTTCACCTAATACACTATTAACTCAGACACAGCCCATAAAATCTACTATTTTAAAATGATACATGTTCACCTCCCCAAACGCCTTTCCCTGGAAACTGTCCTTGCTATATAATCANTGTCTTTTCTNCCNTCTTAATTGATAGACTGTCCAAATAGACCAATTGNTTGCCTCTTAAGAGAAACATTTTGTTGCTGGCTTGCTAGAAATGAGTTGGAGAAGACTTNAAGAANCCTGAACTATTGAGAGTAGNACAGAAACTGAANAGTAGAGCAAGCTGTCTGGTGAACTGCCTGGGATCTCTAAACACACGTCACTGACTTCAGCCAGCTCTGGGTGAATGTACTGAGCTGTCACAGTGGATAGATCCTTAGCCAAAGATCAAAGCACACGTACAGAAGTTCAAATACTGTCAACAGTTCCAAGTTTAAGAGGTTTCTCAAGTCATTTTACAGCTAGGAAAGCAGCCCCTGATGACACAGTGAAATAGGACCAGGGTATTAAAGAACCTAAGCATGGGATTTTCATTTGTTAAACAAACATCTGACATCTTCTCAATCTCTTCTTATACTTTAAAAAAAAAATAAGGAAAAAGACCTTTGGTAACGAAAAAAAGAATTAAGGTTTCTTTCAAAGATGTAAGCCAGTTTCCAATGTTCCAAACATTTAAGCTAGGTATGGGAGGGACACTCATTTTAAAATGTGTAATGAGGA
>LZPO01075885.1:151996-168079 GCA_001675575.1 Neotoma lepida
AAAAAAGAAAAGAAAAAGAAAAAAAGACAAGGGCTGGAAAGATGGTTCAATGATTAAGAGCACTTTCTGCCCTTGCAGAGGACCTGGATTCAGTTCCCAGCCACCCGTAATTCCAGCAACACCACCTCTGGCCTCCTCGGGAACCCTGCATATACCTCCNTACAGACATATACAAAATAAAAATAAATAAGTAAAAATAATCTTAAAAAACTAAAACAAGTCAGGCATGGTGGCACACCCCTTCAGTCCCAGCACTCTGGGAAGCAGAGGCAGGTGGATCTCAGAGGCGGAGTTAGAGGCCACCTTGATTTACACAGAGAATTCCAAGACAGCCAGGAACACAGAAGGACCTGGTCTAAAAAAAAATAACCAAAAACAACAAAAGACTCTAAAACAAATCAAAACCCAAACCAAACAAAATCAACTAAACAAACAACAACAAATCATCCCTAGAATGATTATTGACACCTTCCAAACAGGTCTCCTGGCTGCTGGCTGATACTAGGCTCACCTTCCTGGTCCCTCATTGTGAATCTGCCGTAGAGTGGTCATTGGCCTTGTTTTAGTGTCAGTGTTTTAGCTATGAGTGGAATTTCCTAGGAAGGTAAGACCTTTTAACTCTCAGTAAGCACTGAGAAAAGCGTTNCCAGGACTTTCTCTGCCTGGTTTTACTTAGCCTTTATAACAATCCTTCAAATCTGAAATTCTTAGCTGTATTTTGGAGAACAGACACCTGACAAATGTTTAGGCCTGGTCAGGATCAACACTTTAAGTGAGGGGCCTTAATACATACTCATCTCTTATACACATCTAGATGTGTATAAGAGACAGTACATACTCATCTTGAGACTTCCAAGGGGCTTGTGCCCACTCTGAGGACCTGGCTGTCAGCCCTCTTATCCTTTTTACCCTGTCCTAGCTGAAAACAACCACAGCTCGGAAAAGGTTAAGCTAACATTTGTCCCAAGAGTCTAAACCCATATCCAGCTGCCCTGTCAGAGGCAGTGCTGGCATGTGTCAGTGTGGTAAGAGATCTGCATGTATGATTGGGGGGGGGGTGTCACAGGCTTGAAAGTAGCTTGGGCCTGCAAAGGGGAGGTTCAGAATAGGATAATAGAAACAAAGGCTGTCGGGATTGAACTGACATTTGTGTTTAATTTCTTCCTTGCAAACGCTATTCAACTCGTAAGAAAAGAGGAAAGCAAAGAGAAGTACCTTATATGAGAAGGGACTGGTTCAAAAACTGAAAGATTCCTAGCTGCCACGCCCTACCGTGGCCCCTAGTTCACGCCTCAGNTATAATTTAATCTAGTGGTTGCACCGACACCCTAAAGTCAAGTGAGGAGTTGACTTCAAAATTCTGTTTAAATAAAGCCAGACTCCCTCCTGTAAGATGGACGTCCGGTTAAAACTGGAGTTACTCCTGAAGCAGAGAAACAAATTCCCTGCAACCAAGTTGCCTGGGAAAGTGTTACTCCCTCGGACTTGAGCATCAGCCTCTAGAGTCTCATTCCACAATCTCCTGGAATATTCCCAGCTAACCCTTTCTCTGCCGGGCTCAGAGCCCACCCCTCTCCACCCTCCCTCCCCAGTCCAAGGCCACTCCCAGAGCCCCGAGGCTGGAAGAAGCCTACACCTTCAGCCTTGGCTGAAGGAAGACCGCCCAGTCCTTGAGGCGAATGCCTAGTCTTCTCCTAGTCTCTGGGTTTAGATCCTCTTAATTAGAAAACAATAGCTACTTAAGAAGCGTCAGTACCCGCGCCCAAGCACAGCACACTCTCTCGCTCCAAGCCCAGGGCAAGGAACTGGGCACGTCTGAGCAGAACAAGAAGCCCACCGCGCTTCCGCGCGTGGAGAGCGTGGGGCAACCCTCCTCCAAAGCCCCTCCCCCTCCCACGAGGACCCGCCGAGTGGGGAACCCCCTCCTCACTGCGGCAGATTACGGGGAAGGGTTCCAGAAGCATTGCAGAGGGAACGCTGAGCGCTGGTTTCTGCAGCTTGGAAGTTTAAGGTTGTCCCCAGATCCATCTCAGGCTGTGGGTCGAGGGCAGGACGCGCGGTGTCACCGCCAGTGAAGTTCCTTTGCTCGAAAGGAGCAGGCCCTCGACTCCTCAGAGGGTGGAGATTCCTCGGGTTCCCTCCTCCTGCTGCCCCCGGGTCGGAGAAAAGATGTGGAATTGGGATCGAGTGAAAATTCCGCGTGCCCTGTAATTACGCACACCCTGAAATTTTCAGTGTTGACTTAAGTTACTTGGCGCTGCGAGGGCTGGGGCCCTGCATATTGATGAAACGCAACCTCTATTTACCTAAACAATGAATGTAGAGATTAGTAACATTCACTTGATCACAATAACCGGGTTGACAATTAAGGGGCAAGGCATCCCAGATGTAACTGAGCCTATGGAGGGCGTGCAAGACGGGTGTCTCGCTGAGGGCCGTTGGACGGGAGCAGGGGTGCTGTAGCCACGGAGATACTCAACATGGTGCGGTGAAGAAAGCTGAGCCGGGTACCAGAAGGTGGAGGAGAGGCCCAGCCACACAGGCCACCCAGCCCGAGGCTTCCAAGCAGTTTTGAGAGATTTGAGTGTTCCCGCCCGCCTGAACTCGCAGGGATGTTTCTGGAGCTCTGAGCCTGCCTCTCCCTATCGTCACCTGCCTTAAGGCCATCCTGTTCGCTGACGCCTGGCTGGGAACGAGGACGGCTGCCCCTGGCGTGTGCTCGGTGAGTGTGTCGGTGTCAGCAAGAGTATCTTTTGCTGGCGGTCCTGGGAAGAGTGAAGGCGCGAGAAGCACGTGCCTAAAGCGTGTGGAGCTACCCTTAGCCCATTCATTACTCCAGGGATAGAGTCCAGGTGCTCTCGGGCTCTCTGCGGACACAGGGTGTGTGTACCACCCGTGGGTGTAAAATAGAAGGCCCGCCCGCCAGGGACCGGCTCTAGAGCGGCTGAAATCCAGAAAGCATGGCTTGTCTGGGCGATGTCACAGGGGCGCCCGAGTTCTCACCCGGAATCTNATGGCCCACACAACCCCACCTCCCTTCTCTGCCTCTTCGAGTTGAGGGGCTTTGAGAGGAGATTCCAGGCAGGGCGCGCGGGGAGAGGGGGCGGGATTGAAGGAACTTACTCAGAGAAGAACTCAGCAGGGTGCCACCTGCAGAAATAAGGTCAGAGGACAGCNTCTGGAAGTGTGTGTGTGAGATGGGGTNTGTTCGGGAGAGAGCATGATCCATTTAGAAGGCTTTCCAAATCCTGGGTTCCCGTGGAACATGGGCTGCAAATGACACAGGCATGTTGATTCTCTGCTCTTTCTCTCTTCCTTCTACACACCATCATCAACCCTTGAAAGGCTTCTGATTCCACACTTAGACACAAGCAAAAGGATTTGTTATTGACACTTGTGAACAAACCAAGATGAAGTTCTTTCCTGCCAAACTAAGGTAGGGGACATACCCTGTCCAGTACTGAGGAAAGAACTAGAGAGGTAAGGGGACATGGTGGGTCAGGAGGCAGAGAGACCCAGAGAGACCCTTTCCTGTGTAGGGAGGAAGGGGGAGAGGAGGAGGAGGAGGAAGAGGAGGAGGAAGAGGAGGAACCAGCAGGGGCAGAATTAGACCTGAGTATGGAATGTTCTGTGGTAGTCACCATATCAGACCTCGAGTCCTTCCAGCACCTGGNCTCCCCTCCGTTGTGCACCAGAAGGGAGAAGTTAGACAAAGGGAATCCTCCTTTGGGATGGGTGACGTGTGTCCTCTCCTTACAGGCTCTGGAAAAAACTGGCAGGACTTTCCTTGTTGTGAGAAGCCAATGAGTGTCTGCAGCAAGTAGACAACTACAAACAGACTTTGGACCAGGAAAGGGAGAGCAGCTTTGATCGATCGCTTCAGCTCTGTTGTAATTTTGTCTTCGCTTTGTAGACTAGCTTGGAAGAGTCAGCGCTAAGGAGGATCCCCCCACCCCACCCCACGTCAGCAGCATCTTCCTTCCAAAGACTGGCTGCTGCTCCTCCCCAATCTGGCCTGAAATTTCAAGGGCTAATGGTGTGTGTTCCTGCAGTAATTAGGGGGCCATGCAGCAATCCAACACTCCAAGTCACCCTTGTGGGGAAAGACTGAGGAAGGGAGGCAGCTGGGACCCCTGCTGGCAGTGTCCTCTGTTAGGGGAGGGGCATCTCTGTGACCCTCCTCTGCTGTGTCTGGCCTTGGTCTTCGATTTTCCTTAAAAAGAAATGGGGACAAAGAACATGTATCTCGCCACCCACTGGACAAGCTGAGGAACCTGTGTCTTTGCTTGAAAAGTTGTCTAAGTCACTGGTGGCTCTAAGCTGAAAAGAGCAAGGATCTGGGTCCCCTACTCTGCACAGCCGTGCCATGGATATAAAGGATATGGCGCCATCTTCTCCCACCTCTTTCTTTCACCCTTGTAAATCAGCCATATAAATCATTCCCATTGCTTAAGGTACATTGATCAATCTAATGGCTTGTAATAGGTTCCTAATTGTCATTTGCAGAAGGCTGCAGGCTCACACTTGACTAGGGAAGGTTCTCAATGCCAGCTCAGTCCACCTTAAGCCCCAGGCTGGTCATTACAGAACCCAGAAAGAGTACCCTGTCACTCTAGGCTTGGTGTCCAGAAGAGGAGAGTATTTGCTAGGGATGTCCACCAGCTAAAGTTACCTTCCACATCAGCATTTCCAGGGTAAGCGACTGTGAACCAAAACACATTTTGTCACTATTAGAAACCTGTTTACGTTCCCTGNAGTTATAGTCACAGTAAAAACTTGGCTAGTCCCAAACCAATATGCTCTTGGTCATGTCTTCTTCTTTACTTATTTTGAACAGTAATGATAAGGAATGATTTGAAGGGCATTGTTGAAGGAAGAGGGGAGCTTTCCCAGGAGAGCTCTGGAGGTATGCTTCTTACAGGTGGAGTGTCTTTCTTCCCTGAGCTTTAGATGAAGGAGGAAAGAGCCTCTTCTCAGGCTGCGTAAGAAGTGCTTAAACTGAGGCCATCAGAGGACTCATGACCATGGCCAAGAAGGCCATTAGGTTCAGATGAAAATGAGATCTTACAGTGGCTCCAGGGATAGTTCTGTTAGTGATGTTTGAGGCAACACATGTGTATCATTTGGGTAGAACTTCCCCTAAAACGAAGAAAACTGACTCTCCTGTTACTTTGCTCGGGTCTGGGACTCCTTCATAGTGGTTGGGGAGGGAGGGAAGGAGGGAAGTACAGCCTCAAGCCAAGCAGGCCCCCCATAGTTTCCTAGTGATGCAGTAAACAAACCTACGATGCTTGTTGAATAATCTTCCAATAATTGCAGTCATTAAAATCATCACGATCTCCAGTCACCTTCCTTCCTTTGACATACCAGTCTCTCCTTTAATTGTTAGTGCATTTTTGGCTTAGATAAACAGATCAAGACAAGCTTAGAATATAAGGTCCAGTCACATCTAGCAGCAGACAGTTGGTCTTGTGCAGCAAAGGTGTGGACTGTTCTCAACAGTCCAGGGACTTTCAGTTTCTCCTGGAAACCTTTCAGAGGCTAGGATGCTTTGCACCTCCTACACCTCTAAATAGGAGAGACACCTTTGAAGCAGAGAAAAGGAAAAAAAAAAGATGAAAGTCTCATTGGCCTACTGATTCTTCTTTGGCTTTTTTATTTGTAAGTGTTAGGCTAAAATTAGGAAGGGTGTTATAAAATGAGTATTAAATAAAAGCTTCACAGAAATTGTGGGAGAGTTCCTCAATTTTCAATTAATTTTCTTGATCCATTTGAACTCAAGACTGGTGCTTTTAAAGACATAAATATATGTTAACTATAAAAGATTCCCATCTAATCAAAGGCTGTATTTCATTTTCACTCACATTGACAAACTCCAACTGTGGGAAGGATTCACTCGACTCAACAGGCGCTAAAGGCTGCGCTGGGCTTCCTTCCCCTCCTTGCTCAAGGCAGGCAACAACCGGTACAAATGCGGCTTTTTTTTAACTGAAGTTATTATGTTTCTCCCCAACTCCCACACGGTGCTGACCTGATAATCACTGCTCTGGTGTAGATCATGCAAATGAAAAGCATAATTAATTGCACAAATGATTCAAAACGGGTGCCTCTGTGGCTTAGCAAATAAATAAATAAAGGCAGGTGGGAGGACAGGTCAGACAAATGCTTTTATGGGCGCTCTCCCTCTTACCCCCGCCCCCGCCCCGCATCCTGGTTCTAGTGGCCCAGGCTTCCACTGAAACCAGCCCCACCAATTTGAGAACCCTTCGGTTCCTCCCCTCCCAACGCCTCCCTTCCTGCCCACATCCTGCGTCTCCAACTACACCTTACCCCTCCTCAGTGATGCACACCAGCTGTAACCTGCGAGGAGCCTGGGCAGCTACCTAATGTTTCCTCAGCTACGGTCTAGAGGAGTTCAGAAAATAACTGGTCTTCGAGATTGCCACCCTCCTTCGTGCATCAGAGAGAAAGCATTTCCTCTATGGCATAGGCGCATGGATGCCGGATGAGTGCTCAGGATGAAATTTCTTCCCTAGCTTTGCCTCCTCAACACCACGAACTTGAGCAGTTGCTCAGATCAAAGCCCTTCCGAGAGCCAAAATGGGAGAAACAACATTTGTTCAAGGGAAGTGAACTCTTCCCTTTAATTGCTTCATTCTTTATTAGGTTTCGTATTGAATTTTTTTTTTTGCAAAAAAATCATGTTGATTTAACCATAGTGTATTTACGATGTAAATATATGCCGAGATGAAAACGTCACGGATCAATTGTAAAGGACCCGGATACATAATTTTAAAAAATCAGTTTCAGTGTATATGAGGTTCTCACCCCACTTTCTCTGCTCAGTCAGATTTGTTTATGCAGAATCGACATTTAATAGTGCTAATTGCACTCCAGTTAAATTGCCCTGATTGCAGAAAGGGAAGCAATTTTCGTGCTCTCTGTCTGGGTTTGGAAGAAAGTGTTTTATATTCACCTCTTTATAAAGAAGTGGAGATAAGGCACCGGGGCCTTTGCACAAATTGCACTTAGGGGCTGACTGGCAGCATTCAGGCGCTATAATAGAGCATTATTTGGCCGTTTTGAATAATGTAAAGCGTTTGCTGAAAGCTATTCTCCTGAAAATTGCTTTAACTTTTAAAAGGGTGATGATTCACTCCAAACCAGGCCTTTGTTACATTGTCATTATTTCCCCAAATGTTTTAACAGTCAGCTCAACACTTTAGCATAACACATTGATCTTTGTTTAAAAACTAGATTTTTTTAGAAGATGAAAAAAATCTGTCAGATGGGAGGAGAGAAAAAAAAAAAAACTGGACTTTTCCCGAAAGATTTCCTTTGAGCCCCACCTTAGAGTTGAACTGGCCCGGATTGTTTGTCTGTCCTGTTTGGAAGATTTCCTAACTTTTATTGTGATGGAGACGCGTGTGTCTAGGACTATGAGAGTACCCACGTCCAGAGTCTGGCAGCTGGAACTGCCTGGAGTTGAACAGCGGGAGGGGGAGGGGACTGCCGGAGGAGAAGGAGAGGAGCCCGGAGCCGCGAGCCCGAGGTGCCGGTGCCCGTGAAAACTGCTTCAATGGTTGGCTTGAAAATGTCACCAGTGCCAAGTGGCTTTGCGGATTGTCTTATTTATTACTTGGTCAGGTTTCCTTAAGAGGGTGGGTTGGGGAGGAGAAGTGATGGGGAACCCTCGTCACTTCTCCTCCCCGGGCTGCACAGGGTGAATCGGAAACGCCTCGCTGCCACTTAACAATCCCTCTATTAGTAAATCGACGCGGGAACGCTACGGGAAGCCGAGGGCCAGCCTCCCCTTCCAGGGCAGAAGTCACCTGTTGGGAACAGCTCCTGGGTCCCCCTGCTGGGCTTTTCAGCTTGGTCCTGCGGCCTGGTACAGCCCCCCTCCCCACCTTCCACCCGGTAGCCCTAGGGCCTTTCTTTACCCTCCCCCTCCCCTCAGATTTCTCTCTTGGTCCCCTAGGGCACAGCGCTTCCTCCCTAGCCGCTCAGGCCACCTCTCTCTTCTTTTCCCGCAATCATCTTCCTCCGTGCTTTTTTGCCACCTTAAAGGTTTTCTCTTTTAAGGCATTCTGAGCAAAAATATTCTAGTGAAAAGCAATGAACGCGATCCATATAGCTCTCCCCATCTACGAAGAGAGTGGCTGCACGCAGGCCTAGTCTTCCACCTTAAGGTGGGAGAGAAGTGCTGCTAGAGACTTACTTTGGGGCCTAGAGATCTTGAGGAAGAACAGAGCAAAAGCTGCAAGAACACCTCCACGACCTCTTCAGTGGTCCTTCCTCGACAAATTGTCTTTGCACTCGAGCATTTGGGAATGGTGGTTATTATTTTTTTTCAGAGAGCAGGATGTGGGTTTGGAGGGGAACGTGCTACGTGTTTTACAGTACCCAGACCTGCTTGAGGGCGCTGGTATTTCTAGTTCAAAAGCAGCCTCAGGCTATGCTGGAAAAGAGAAAGTAGAGACCAGGAGGACGGGAAACACTCCAGCGGCGGCGCCCTGCGATGTGTGAGGACATCTCTTTCACACCAAGGTCCAGAGAGGAGTTGAGGTTGCTTCCAGCTTGCAGAACGCCAAGGCGCCCACGTGTGGCCTGGCTCTCGCAGACTCTTTGGTGAAGGTTCCCGAGAGGTCCTCGGCAGGTCTGTGACAGCAGGGTGCCTGCTGCGGATGAGCCTGCCTTTGGACACCCTTGCCCTGGCAGACCGAGGTTCTAGGCCCTGGCAGTCTGCACTGGAGACAGATTGGAACCGAAGCAAGAAAAATGACTCTTAGAAACATTCCCTAAACCTCTGATTTCAGGCTGAAATCCGACGTGCAAATCTCCACCGGGTTAAACAAACAGCGGTGCAAGCAAGCTGCAGCTTCAGCGGGGGTGGCGATGGGGGCGGATGCCTCTAGCGCTGGTCTCCGTTTCCAAAGTTGTTACAATGTGAAAATAAGCGGCTTCGTGCAGCTTGTTGTATGGGCTGATGCTTCCCACCCCCACGCCAGCCCCCAGCAAAACCTGGCAGATAATCAGCACATCCCACTGTTTAGTCATATTTGACAACTGGGTTAACCTGGTATCTAGGCACTGGCGAAGCCGTACAAAGGGTGCCCTCAATTACCACCAGAAGCTTCTGGCGTGAGTGGCACTTGTATTACCCCCTGGGTCAGAGGCCAGAGCGACAATTAGGAAGTCACTTAGACCGCTGGAGGGAAATGGCGGGATGCAGCAAGCTCTGGGCTCTCCCAATAAGTCTGTGGGTGTAGACTTGCCTGGAGAGGCCCAGCTGTCCTTTGCGCCCTTTGCTCAATAGGACTCTGAGCGTAAAACCGAATACAGTGGGAATAAGAAACCGGTAAAAANCGACCACGACAAAGATAAAATCGAGAGAGTGATGGTTACAAGCTGAAGTTCTCCGCAGCAAGAATCTGTACACATAAAGTGAACGCAAATCATTTCCACTTGTGTCCTAGGCCCGGGTGTCCCCACCTCTCCTGCCTCTTTCCCACAAGTGGGGAGTGAAGACCGTCAGCCTTAACTGGCAACATCTTGAGGTGACCCGGCTGTGTGTGGGGGTCTTGTGGATCGGTCTCAACGGTACTTAAACCTGGCTTGGTACGTGTGTGTAAATTTTTAATTGCACTGTAATTTCTTCTTGTCCCCAGCCCGCCCCCCCTCCCACCCACGCCCGCAGACTTGACTGGCACGCGCCAGGAGCCCGGGCTCGGGCCCCTCGGCGCGTCTGATTGGCTGCGGGGCAGCTCCCGTCTGCTATGCCTGCGCCCTCATTGGGCGAGAGGCGCAGCCAGCGGCACTTCAAAGCGGGTGCTCCTCGCACTTAGGCTGAGTTTTGCCGGCGGGAGCCCAGAGTCCGCTCGGCGCGAGCGCGGGACGCGGGAGCCGCGCGGGACCCCGAGTTGTGTTTCCCAGCAGCCGCCAGGCTTAACACCGCTCCCGGCCTCGCTGCGCAGCCAAGAGCCCTGCTATGGCCACGTCTATACTCGGGGTAAGTAAAAAAGCGCTGCAACGCAGTTGCTCGTTTTATGACTGGAGTTATTTTTTTCTTTATGGCTTCTCTGGGTCCGCGGCTCGCATGAAACTGTTGCTGGACCGCAGCTTCAGGGTTTTTTTTTTTTTTTTTTTTTTGCATTTCCCACATTTCCGGAACTGATCTTTTCAAGTTATTGGAACCCGGGGCATTGCTTTTGCAAGTAAAGAATTTAAGCAAATTCTCTTTTAATTGGTTTTAAAGCAAAGCTGAAGGTTTCTTTTCCTCTCTTCGGTTTTACCCCACCCCCTTGCTTTGGGGATTGTTGCATTATTCCAGGACAGTGTTTTCAGAAAAGTCTTGTTTTGCAGGCCATGCAGTTACATTAATAAACATTTACATTAGCGTGGCTCCCCAGTTCGCCCTTGACTTTGAAAGCCGTCACCGGGCCGTTTATACTCGGATTATTTTTGTAACTGCGTGTGTGTGTGTGTGTGTGTGTGTGTGTGTGTGTGTAAATATTAAAACCACGTTTTTGAACTATAAAAGAAAATAGCTAAGTCGTAGGCACTTAAGCGAGGCACTAAGTTTCTCCCAGCCCTGGGCCGCTGTTTCGGCCATCCCCCCCACTGCCCTCACTCGTGTTTGTTGTCTGTGTTTACCTTCGTGCTACACCCGGAAGGGCGGCTTGGGGGCTCCTGGGAGAAGAGCGGGTTTTTGGCGTCAACCCAAGTCTGATTCTAGACAAGGGTGGCAGCGAATGAGGTGAAGAAAACCGAGGCATCTCTGCTCTATAGTCTCACCGAAGAACAACTTTNCAGCTCCAGGACCTCCACGCTTCTGATCGCCTCTGCCTTGCGCGGGTTCGGCACGTCCTCGGCCAGCGCGTGGGGAGGAGGCGCGAGCCGGGGTGCCAGGGCCCTCTGGGACCGGCGTGGGGGAACGAGGCTGCTCACGGGTGCACTTTGTGTCTTCCTCCACTTCCTCCTGCCCTCCTCCTCCTCCTTGCTCCCTCCCTCACCCCACCCACTCCAGGAAGAGCCACGCTTTGGAACGACCCCGTTGGCCATGCTGGCGGCGACCTGCAACAAGATCGGCAACACGAGCCCGCTGACGACGCTGCCCGAGTCCAGCGCCTTNGCCAAAGGCGGCTTCCACCCCTGGAAGCGCTCTTCGTCCAGTTGCAACCTCGGCTCCAGCCTCTCCGGCTTCGCTGTGGCCACGGGCGGCCGCGGCTCGAGCGGCCTGGCGGGTGGCTCGGGAGCCGCCAACAGCGCCTTCTGCCTGGCCTCCACGTCCCCCACGTCGTCCGCCTTCAGCAGCGACTACGGCGGCCTCTTCTCTAACTCGGCGGCGGCGGCGGCCGCTGCGGCTGGCGTGTCCCCGCAGGAGGCGGGCGGCCAGTCCGCCTTCATCTCCAAGGTGCACACGACGGCCGCCGACGGCCTGTATCCGCGCGTGGGCATGGCGCACCCGTACGAGTCGTGGTACAAGTCGGGCTTCCACTCGACGCTGGCGGCGGGCGAGGTGACCAACGGCGCGGCGTCGTCGTGGTGGGACGTGCACAGCAGCCCCGGCTCCTGGCTGGAGGTGCAGAACCCCGCCGGGGGGTTGCAGAGCTCGCTGCACTCGGGCGCCCCCCAGGCCTCGCTGCACTCGCAGCTGGGCACCTACAACCCCGACTTCAGCTCGCTCACGCACTCGGCCTTCAGCTCCACCGGCCTCGGCTCCTCGGCCGCCGCCGCCTCGCACNTGCTCTCCACCAGCCAGCACCTGCTGGCCCAGGACGGCTTCAAGCCGGTGCTGCCCTCCTACTCGGACTCCAGCGCCGCGGTGGCCGCGGCCGCCGCCAGCGCCATGATCTCGGGGGCCGCCGCGGCCGCTGCCGGGGGCAGCTCTGCGCGCTCCGCCCGCCGCTACTCCGGCCGTGCCACCTGCGACTGCCCCAACTGCCAGGAAGCCGAGCGGCTGGGTCCGGCCGGGGCGAGCCTGCGACGCAAGGGGCTGCACAGCTGCCACATCCCAGGCTGCGGCAAGGTGTACGGCAAGACGTCGCACCTGAAGGCGCACCTGCGCTGGCACACGGGCGAGCGGCCCTTCGTGTGCAACTGGCTCTTCTGCGGCAAGCGCTTCACGCGCTCGGACGAGCTGCAGCGGCACCTGCGGACTCACACGGGCGAGAAGCGCTTCGCCTGCCCGGTGTGCAACAAGCGCTTCATGCGCAGCGACCACCTGAGCAAACACATTAAGACGCACAACGGGGGCGGCGGGGGCAAAAAGGGCAGCGACAGTGACACGGACGCCAGCAACCTGGAGACGCCCCGCTCCGAGTCCCCTGACCTCATCCTGCACGACTCCGGCGTCAGTGCAGCCCGGGCGGCTGCGGCGGCTGCGGCGGCGGCTGCAGCGGCGGCGGCGGCGGCGGCCTCGGCGGGAGGCAAAGAAGCTGCGACCGGTCCCAACGACTCCTAGAGGTTGGCGGAGAGGCGCGAGCGAGCAAGTAGAGACACCCAGAGCGAGCGAGAGGTTCGGAGGGCGAGCGAGTGGGCGCACGGGAGGGCAGGGGCTCCAGTGACGCCCCCGAGCCCAGGTTGGGCGCGAGGTGGAGCCGTGCGGATCCCCGGGCGGTGGCTTGCTGGCGGAGCCGGAGTTCCCCTCCACCCAATGCGCCCAGACGAGAATCGAACGCGAGGTCCAGAAACAAAAGCGAACCATCCTCCGACAAAACAGGTTCAAAACTGTATACACACACACACACACACACACACACACACACACACACACACACACACACACACCCCGGAGACCCACAACTGCAAGAACGCACACTCGCGCGCGCGTGCACTCACACGCAACCACTCGCACAAACTTCTCCAGAGAAGAGCAATACACAGAAACGCCCCCCTCCCACTGCCCAGTCCTTCCACCACCCTCTGTCCTTTTCTCAAAACAAAAACAAAAAACAAAAAACTAGCTACCACTCAGCAAAGGACTGTCAGAACTTTCGAATGAAAACAAATGAGACCTATAAAAAAGACCCTTTGTGTGGATTATATTATATATAAAATGCTCCAAGTTCTGCTTGATGTCTACTTACAATGAGACTTTATTTCCTAAAAAAGGAAGCATCAAAAAAGGCTTAAGGTGAGATATTCAACTGGAAGTCTAGCAGCAGTTTCTCTGTATTTCATAACATCTGTATAAATAGGGTTCAAAGGATTGTGTTCTCTTTTAATTTCTTGTAAATGTTCATTCGAATAGTTTTTTTTTTGTGAATTCCTGAAATTCAGGGAGTTTCTTTTTAATTTTCTGATGCACTTTGTGAAAGTCAGTATATATGTAAAAGATATTTAAAATGTTGAGTTACCATTTCACTCAAACACGTAAGTTAAGGTCATCTAAAGAAATTAAATGCGTTTATCTGTATGAAGAAAATCTTGACATCATATTTTCATTTTGATATTATTAAAGGACTCTGAACACCCTCCCCCTTAAAAAACACCCTGTTCCCCCCACCCCAATAACCTTTAGTATGGGATCAATTTTTTTTTTTTGGTTGGGAAACCAATTCTCTTTATGTTAGTTGTAGGCTATATGGGTTGCAAAAGCCATAACACATATACATTTTGAGAAGTCAAAATTATTTATTTGTATCTCAACAGCATAAATTAAATTGGGCTATGAGAACGTGTAGTTGTATTACTTAATGGGAAGGCTAGCAAAAGGTGACATTTTAAATCTTTGGATCGCCTTTTTAAAAAGCAAGGTCTTTTGGCAGTTTTAACTGGGGAGGTAACGACATCTCCCAGAGGGCTCAGAGAAAATTGGTGGATTTGTTTTTAAAATCTGATTTTAAAACAATCTGTGAAAGAAAAATCTTTGTAGGAAAAAAAAGTCTTTTAGTTTCCAAGGCCCTCTACGTTGGGAGGCATCTCTGGGGAATAAATCGCTAGAGTCAATACCCCGGAAAAGACATTTCATGCCTAAATGAAAATCTTGTTAAATGTTATTAATTTTGACTTAGAGCACACAGCAGCCCCCTGTGCCTTGTATTCCCTTATTAGGGATTCATGTCTTATCAAATATCTAATTAATCTCCTAGACATCATTTGTTCTGGCCAACTTTATCTCAGCTGGTCCACGGGGAAAACTCCAAATATTCTCTGTGACAAAGCTCCCTTGAAGATCTTTTTAATTGTCTAAATTAACTGCACCAAATTTGCATGTCAAACGGTAAAGGGCAACCTGAGATAAAATGTAAACGTTCTAGAAGGCCCAAACTAAGCACTTGATTTGATAACTAGGCTTTTTAATGTTATGGAAGACAACTGCTCCTTTCCTTTTCAAAGACGGCTGATCTATGCAAATAGTGAATTGGAAATGCCTAGGTCCCCTCGCCGTCAAATGGCCCTCGCAGGTTATTTGAATATCAGTGGCTGCTTCTGAAAAGGTTCAAGGATGCTCCCGGCCTTCTTTGTGATTACTCAGTGCGGCGTCTTATTCTGAAGAAAAAAACTCAGGAATAATTAAAGGCTGGGATCAGGCCTGGGAACACATTTGGGGCAGGAATCTCATTTAGACAGTCTCTTTCAAAATAAGGCACAGTTAAATTGACCAGAAGGCAATTATTGAAATGAAAATTATTTTCACTCTCTTTGTCTTCTGACCACCAACTTAACAGCCCCAGTTTAAAAAGAGGGAGAACGGAGAGAATGACGAAAGGAAAATTGGTAAATGAGACAATTTCGCAATTCGAAAAAAAATGTTAGTTTGGAAAAGAAAGTACATATTTACAGAATAAAAATATTTCTAAAAGGCTTCTCACACAATAGAAACTACAAGNGAAGTCAGCATCAATAAATTTTTCCCTCTTTTTTTTTTCCATTACTGGTCTTGGAAACTTAAATGAAGATTTTGATTCTTTGGAAAGAATACATTATTGATATTAACAGTCAACAAAAACTGCTCTGAAAAGCCAAATAGCAAAGTAGCGAGGAGACAGCAGGAAGGTTCCCAGCGGGGTGTCTGCAGCACGAGGCTCTTCCTCCTGTGGTCCCCGCCGCCCCAGCTGCCAGGCTCTTCTTCCTCTAGGTTTTCTCTGTAGTCATTTTCTCTCCGGGCTCATCCATTCCTGCCTGGGATTGCCCCCTACNCCCCCGCCCCAGGCGTCTTCGGGTTTGGGTCTGGTCTTGGGGGAGAAGCTGGCAGAGGGGCGCTTATTCAGGGGGCTTTGGGCAGAGGCTCTGCAGGCCCGTAGGGTGCCCGGCGCGTCTGGGGGCTGCGGGTTGGAGGCGCGGAGGTGAGTGTGTGCTGGGGGTTCCCGAGAATGAGGGCGCCGGGACGTCGGTCCCCGGCAGCTTTGTTTCTTGTTGATAATAAAGGCAGATCAAAGGGCCTGGCTGTGCAGGTCTGGCTCCTGGAGGGGCTCCCTCCGCAGGCCAGTGATCAAGGCCTCTGCGCGCTGCCTCTGCCCCTCGGGTCAGCCGACGTCCATCACCGCGGCTCCGGTGAACCGCGGGCGGCAGCCCCGGCCCCAGTGTCCAGCCAGACATCGTGTGCTCGGAAGCTGAGCCAAGAGGGACCCGGTCCCTAGCTCCTGTCGGAAACCCAGCAGGGCAAACACGCCAGCTCCACTTCCCCCCAGCTCTAGGCGTCCCCAGGGCGCGGAGAACCTTGACCTCAGTGGGTGGCGACCGCCTGAAGNCTAGCAGATTGAAGAGAGCGTGCACCAGAGGCGAGGTCCACCAGCCAAGACACCAGTTGGGTCCCCCGCTGAGGTGCGGCTGCGCCTCCCCAGGGCCACCTCCGGGTTCCCGCGGCTTGGGCCTAACTGGGTCCCGGGTAGAGTAGATGGNAAGGCCGCGGCTGGGGACCACGCTGGGAATGAGGGCATCGACCTGGAAGTGGACTCTGTGGAGCCAGGGCTGCCTGAGATCTGGGGCCAGGAATCCCGCCCCCGCCGGGGTGAGGGGAAATGCAATTTCGTTTCAGCGAGTTTCCAGAGATTTCTTGTTTCCAGCTTCCGTGCAGTAGATGAACCAAGACCAAGTTTGCTGGGCCTGCGCCTACCCGGCCCCGATCCACACCCT
>LZPO01075885.1:168114-190818 GCA_001675575.1 Neotoma lepida
GCGCCTCTTGGAGTGAACAGGGTCCTACCTGATGAGGAAAAAGGAGTAGAAAAAAAATTTCCTTTCCTCAAGGACATTTGAAAATGAAAACATTTGGATGAGATTTGATTGTGCACCTGAACCGCGTGTCTGGACATTCCGTCAAATCGTCACCAGTCGTGTAAAATTGAATTTCTTTTTATTCACATGGAAACTTTATTTATTTTAACTCTAATCTTATTTGCATCTATTATCTGTATTCACCAAGGCTCTCTTCCACTACAAAAATGCAGATGAAGTAAATCTCACATAAATCCCGCCCATTTGTGTAATTGGTATACTAAGTGTTTATTTTAAGTGAGAATAATTTAGCTACAAATTTTCTTAAGGAATAACATTCTTAACACATTAAAAAAACTGAAAACTCTGATTTGCTTTTATGTTTGACAGTAGCTCTTGATTCCCCCAAGAGGCGTACGGCGAGTGTGGCTCTCTGGCGCCATCTAGAGCTCCTGCATGGGAGGTCCGCGCCGGCGGCCTGGCACTTGGCTATTAGCGCGCGGAGACTGGCTTCTGTCGCGAACTCCGACAACCTAAGGAATCAAGCAAAGAAAAGCGAGGTTTTGTGTTTCAGCTGGGGACAAGCCCCGTTTTGGGGGGACATTACCTAGCAGTGGCTCCAAGGGAAGGGGATTATTTCTGGAACACGCTTACTGAAAATTCCANGCAAAACAGANTACCACTCTGGTTGGCCTTGGTCTTAGCTTGCTTTCATTGTCTCATTTAGCATTCTTTCCCAGGCGATTTCAGGGTCTTCCAGCACTCATTGATGAGAAAGCTGAACGCGTCGGTAGCGGTAGCGACGTGGACCCAGGATAGAGATCTCGAGGTGGGCACAGCTTGCCTCGAACACTTCGCCCAGAGCTCTGGGATCGAGGGCTGCCGGACCATGGGGTCTGCGTGGACTACCCAGGGCGGGCGGGAACGCAACTCACTCAACCAGGTCACCAAGACCTCTTCAGGTTCCCAGAACCCCTAAGACAGGAGGGAAAGCCAGAGTCCCGAGGCTATGGCCAGCCTGGACCCAGCGACCACCGCAGCAGCCCTCTGCAGGGCTTCGGTGCTCGGCGAGGCGACCGCTGCCCGAGTGGGGCGCAGGGGGCATCTGGGCTGGCCGAGGCGGGGCGGTGCGCGCGGGGCCCCAGAGGGCGACCAGGAGCCGCCAGAGTTCTCGCCCCAGGCCCTCCCGACGGGTGCGTACCCCCTCCCAGAGCAGATCCACCCCTTTTGTCCTCGCCTTTTCGAAACCCAAATCTGAAATGAGATAACAGTTGGGGGCGTTGGCCAATTTTCTCTTCTCTGTGCTTCGTCCTGCCTCCCGCCGCCCCCTTCCCTCCTCTTCCTAGTCCACTACCCCTCCCCCATCCAGGAGCCTTAGACGCCTTTGCAGCGACTTTCTCCCCTCCCCCCTCAGCACTTATTGTATTTTAATTTAAAAAGCGACACCTTCCAACCCCGCGCCTGCCAGAGGAGGAAAGAAACGCAGTCACCCGAAGCTGTGAGAGAGGAGCTGNGGCTCCGGGGAGCCGGACTCCCCAAACTCAAGCCAGGGAAATGCAGCGCGCTTCTGGGAACTCAACAGCCACCTTTGTAGCGGGTACTCGGCTGGGTTTGTATTTGCTGTTTTAATACAAACCCCGCCGCACTGCCTATTTCAAAGATGTGCTAATTACTACTTGGATAGCAGGGCGCAAAGTCCTTGTCCATTTCCCAGTACAAAGTAGGTTGCTAGAAAATTTGAAATTGCCTTTCAGCCTAAAGCTGCCTTACCTGAATGTCATAATTACAGTAATTATGTACATCCAAATTACATGCTAATTAAATTAGAATCAAATCGTTCTAAATCGAAATCAAATGAGGTAGTGAAGAATTAATCAATGACAACATAAATAGAGCTCTTCCTTCAGAGATATTTATTGTAACGATCCAAGGAGGAATTTGATCTGAAAAAGTCACCTGTTTATTTACTTTCAAATTAGTAATCAGTTATTATCCCTTCTCCATAATTTTAACCGTTCAGTGCTATTTACCCCCCACNCTTTCCAGACGCTGGAGTTTATAGAAATATGTATGAGGTAAATACATACAGACTTGCCTCCCCATATATTATTGATATAAATATGTACGGTGTTTGGAACTCGAGTTAAGGTTTCCGAATGTCCGTGGGGACACATTCCTCCAGAGTCAGTTGGCCGGGATCCGGGAAAGCTTAGCATTTGAGCTGTAGGTTTCCCCAGACCTTAGCCTTCTTTTTCTTTGGAAATTCACTGGGGATTTTNCATTTTTTCGCAGGCAGCTTGCCACTTCGGGGGAGATTCATTGGTGAAAGAAATGGAGAGTGATAGGGTGTGACTCCCTCAGTCCCCTGTCTTCTTGTAGGTTGCTAGCGAGCGTTGGTATTTTCTTCTTCTTCCGCGCCAGGAGCTGGAGATTAGTATTGGCTTCCCAACGCGCGGTCTTCACCTGTAGAGCCCCAGCGAGCAGAAAAATTCTCTCGCCTTCCAAGCCACCGCGGGCGAGTACACCCTGACACCCGCGCAGGGGACACATGCAGGAGGCCTGGCGAGCCTTGGCGGGGACAGGGCGACAAGGGCCAGGCCCCCGGGAGCATCGAGCAGCTGCCCTGGCTCGCAGCCTCTCGGAGAGGCCTGGGAGTGTCTTCTGGCTGGGTTTGGGCCACCGCGGGTCAGAGCCAGGGTACCCATGCAAAGAGCTAATTTGTCCCTGTCTTGTAACGCGGGTGGACAGAAAGTCGGGCGGCTGTGCNCCCCTAAATTGCCAGCTTCTCTCCGTGTGCTGTGTCCCAGGTTGCCAGGTGAAAAACCCGTCAAGGCCCCAGGGAACGCAGGATGCCATGGCATCTGCGGACCGGTCGGCGACACCTGTTTAGGGCTCACCCTCCCTGGCCCTCTGCTTCCTTTGGGTTCAATGTGATGCACGTTGAAGTGGGGGGTCTGGTCGGTTGTGAAGGCCTCGGCACCCCGGGAGCCGCTGACAGGGAAGGGCCAGAGGTTTTCCATGTCTCCAGTCGCGGGTAGGCGACCCGAGGGCAGTTCGTCCCCGGATAACTTCTATTGCAATCAGACCTTCGCGTCTCCGTCGTCGGCACCTCTCTATAGTATTAGGTACACTGTGGGGCTCTGGGCTGCTAAGTGGGAGGTGAAGTGAGAAGAAAGGGGAAGGTACTAAGAATGCTCTGCTTTTTTTCCTGCCGGTAGGAACCGGGTAGCAGAAGCTTCAAGTCAGGAAAGCGTTCAGTTTTCAGGGCGCCTGCTCCCCACTTGTACAAACAGCACTTTCTGAACCGACTCCAAAGGCCGCCATTGCAGGCCTGTTCACACTTGTCAAGAACTGTAGTAAACTTTATCATTTCAGAAAACCTAAGTAAGAATAAAAGTGTGTTCATTTATGTATGTAAGCCTGCTCCTTGGTCTTAGGCACAGGGTGTGGAGGATGTGGCCTTCCTGAGAGGCTTCCATCAGCGTCTTGCCCATTAGGGCAAAAGCACGAAATAGTCGGAGCGGATCTTGAACTCCGATCTTCAGGGCTAAAGATACTAAATTCTGTGACTGAAACTGAGAAACACCTACTCCAACAGCGGGACTGATCGGATTCGCTACCTGCCAGTGGCCTCACGGAAGAATCTGGAAGAAAGGTCTCTCCATAACCTTTCAGATAAAAAGCTTTCTTCATATTGCAAGTGTACGATTNAAGCGAGATTCATGTCACATTGCAAGGTGAGCATTCCTGGCGCTATGCCGCAGCAACTTCTGCCTATTTGGGCAATTATTAAAAGAAATTATGACTAATATANTATGTAGACATCCAGATAAACAAACCCTAACCTAACAGCCCGATTTTTCCTGGTCATTTGTAAATCGACAGTGCCTCCTACAGGAATTAATACGTCAGTGTTGAGTTAAACGAGGCTAGGGAGCAGAGCTGGAGAAAGGATGGCCCCTAAGTTTGACCTATGCTTCTCCATACATGTCCACATAGGAGGAAAAGTAAAAANTGTTCGNGTACCCAGATTTATTTAAAATAATTTCTCTATTTAGGGTAAGAAAAATGATATATTTTATGTCTACATTTCTGGAAAACGTCACTGTTGACTTTAGATTCACTGAACTTGGGTTATTAGTACTTACTAGAAGCCTAATCTTTTTATTTGTAAGACTATTTTCAGTCCCATCCNCTAGTATCACTATGGCAGACAGACGGAGTGAGCTTCAGGAGGGCTGCTGTTATGGAGTTTTTGTGTGTGGAAATGTCTCCCTTCCATCTCGAAGTTAGTAAGGTTATACTGGCCCATTGTGGTTGCCTAGCATCCTTAGCGGCCAAGGCCCAAAACTAAACTGCAGACACACGTGATCTGTAACCATGGGAAATTTCTCTCAGAATTGGGTAAGATTAGAGCTTTAAAAATTAGTCCCTTATGGTTTAATATTCTCAACAGGAAGGATTAAATCAGAGATTAAAAAACCTTAGGGGCTACCTTATAAAGTTAAGGGATGGTGGCACATTTTGGTGAAAGTCAAAGTGTAAGAAACAGTATTTAATTCATTCTTAATTATAGGATGCATTTCAACATTTTTCTTCATGAACACTGTATTGGTTTGGAACCCTCTTTTAAGGCAGTAAGTATTGCATAGGTTTTGACATTACAAAAATTATAAAGTCTAAAAAGGTGTACGGTGGAAAATAATCACAGCGACACTGATGAACTCAGGGTGTAAATTAGCCTTTATCAATTTCAAATGCATGCTTTTTAAAGTGAAGGAGTAGGATCTCTGAGGTGTGCTGGGAGACATTAAAGGCTATGGTGAAGGAGCTCAGTTCCTCTCCAGTTTTCCTTCATCGGCATAATCAAAGGGCTATTTACATCATCAACACTGCTACATCACAGGACATCTGCTTGTGTGTGCATAGACAAGTAGTAGACATGGAGTAGTTTTAACTCCTTTCAAATTTATTTTCTTCAGAACTTGGAAATTATGACTGCCATCAAAATCAGTATTCTTGTACTAAANAAGAGATGCTTTAAAAAAGTGAAACCCTGATAAAAAAATATTTAATACATTCANAATAGAAAAAAATTTTGAACTGCATGTTATCTATAATTTGTATTAAAAATTTCCACAGTTTTCCTTTACTAGTCCTTTGGAACATATGGCAAAATCTGTAGCTAAATTTAAAAAAAAAAAACAAACGAAATCATTTTTATATATTGGCTTGGTCTACACAGTGAATTCCAGGCAAGCAAGGGCTACACAGTGATAGTGAGACCATGTTTCAAAGAGGAACTCCTCCGACTTTTAAGTAAAATGTATCTAGTTTATATTATTTCTTTGTATTTTGTAATATAAATGCTTTACCTTTCAGAGAAAAAACTTGTAAAGGTATGTCTGACATCAGAAAGGCTATTGTGGTAGGCAGGATAACCATTCCCCCAAAGATATACATGTCTACAAGCCCTGGTACCTGTGAATATGTTACATCATACGGAAAAGGAAAATTACAGGTGCAGATAATTGACGATCAGTTGATCTTAAATGNGCAGATCATTCTGGATTTNTCAGGTGGACCCAATGTATTCCCAACGGTCCTTACCAAGTGGAAGAAGGATGCAGAATCGATGTCAGAGCAACTAGATATGGAAAAGACTTGCTTCCTCTTTGTTAGCCTTGAACTACAGAAACAGGAGCCAGATGCCAAGGCTGGGTGGCACAGATGTTTTGGAAGGAAGACAATTCTACTTATGCTTTCATTTTATCCTAGTGAGCCCCATGTCAGAATTCTGGTTTTCAGAACTGCTAAGTTTAAAGTAATTTTGTATGCTAACATGGACAAATAAGAAGACATTCAATTATAAGTATCATACCCTCCAGAAAAAAAATACAGGGTTTTAAAGTCTTAAAGAAACACTGGTCAATATCCAGTGTTTTATTCACCCTACTGAATTTCATCAATTACATTTTGCTTCAAGCAAATTCAAATCTTAAAATAACAAATTTGAATTGATAATCATTCAAGGTTGTCACTGTTTTAATGGTATTTCAAAACAACAACAAAATCACACTGACTTACATATTTTAAATCTGGTACAAGATATAAGAAACATCTACCAACAGAGACCACTTTCTATCCCCTAAATAAAGTCCCTACAAATACCCGTGAACTCAACCTTGTGGTACTCAGGTGCTTTCATACTTGAAATGACAGTTTATAAAGGCGGAAAATTAAGAGACTCTTTTTTTATTAGGTAATAATGTGCAAGTTAGCCCTTGCTAAAGATACTCAGTAAGAAAATGGAGTCCTTCATTCCTAGGTAGCTGTCCCTGCGCCGCTCCCTTCATCTCCTGGGTGCTCACCGNGCACTGTCTCTTCTGTGGGCACCATCACCATGTTTTCTGGTGTCATTTCTTCTGTTCCGTTCCTCATCAGGACCCCACTGTGGCCAGTTCCTCATCTCCCGGTGCTTATGACCACCAGGACTCCTGCTCCGGCTTCTCCTGCTGCTCTCAGCCCTGCAGTGACTTCGGACTCCCCCGTTTCTGTCAGACCCTTTCTTCTCTGGACTATGGCGATGGCTTCTGGACCTTCGGTCGGAACCAGAATGGACCCCTTTGCTATTCTCCCCCAAACCCTCTCGTTTTAGAAGCCTTAATTTTTCCTTGGCTTTTCCCCTGTCACTGTGACTAGAAAGTTCTTCATGAAGTTTGTTCTTAGACTCATCCTCTTTAGAGTCCTGAGTTTTACTTCCTGAACATTTGGTTTTCTTCCTTTTCTTCCTCTTCTCCTTCTCTCTTTTCTTTTCCTTGTTGTCACTCTCACTGCTGCTTTCTGAAGTGTCAGAAGAGGAGGAGGAGGAAGAGGAGGAGGAAGAGGAAGAAGAGGAGGAGGAGGATGAGGAGGAGGAGGAAGGGGATTTGTTTTTATGTTTTTTGTGTTTACTTCTGGTCTTCTGTAACTTTTTCTTTTTCTTATCACTTTTATTTTTCTTTTTTTTCTTTTCAAGTCTGTCCAATTTCCTAGAGTTGGAAAGAAATAGTTCTTTCATCAACAAAAGAGAAACTGTCAACAATCTATCTTCTTAGAGCTACTGAAAATGGTGTCCATATTTAAATACATTATTTACTTGATTTAATGATAAATCATCTTCCTTTTAAATTATTCAGGCATGTAGACATTGAGTAGGAATGTAAATTAAGCCAACTTCCTGACCATACTTCAATGGGAATGACTGTTCTTTTGATAAAGCATTCCTATGAGTCAGAACATGAAATTATTTAGCATTCTAAATAAAATGGTTCTCTTGATTTAAAGAAAACCTGGGAAAGATGTGCAGTATTAACTGGACCTATGCACAGTTAGATGAAAGGTTACTCTTGTATCTAAGTTTTAAATGTGGAAATAATAATTAACATTAATTATCACTGGGTGGTGGTGGTGCACGCCTTTAAATCCCAGCACCTGAGAGACAAAGGCAGGTGGATCTCTGAGTTTGAGGCCAGCCTGATCTACAGAGTAAGCTCCAGGACAGCCAGGGCAACACAGAGAAACTCTGTCTTGAAAAAAACAAAAAATAAAAACAAACACAAACAAAAAAAGCCAAAACCAAACAAAAACCATCAAAATTGAGGATTAGAATATACTTCGATATTATAAAAAATAATTACCTACTAGTTCTCAGCAGCTGCTTAGTTTTAGAAATAGAGCAATTCCATTGCTTTCTGAATTTTTAGTTTGGGAAGCATAAATTGTTTAGATGAGAGTTCTGAGTTACTGGGAGACACCAGACTCTCCACTGGGTTCTGCCGGCCATTCTCTATGTACTGAAACATGGTGAGNGCCCTCTATTGGACTTGGTAGATCTTGAATTCTTTAGCCCACAGGGAGTGTGTTTAACAAATTTAAGCATTGCTATACATTTAAACATTCTTTCAATATTCCTCATAAAATTTCAAAAAATGTAAAAAAAGAAAAAAACATTAAAAATGTTTTCTAAGAACAAGTGGTGTGCAAAGATACATAGTTTTATTAAGAAAAATACAAGCTACAAATATGTCTACTTCCAAATTGAATATTCTGAAAGGTACAATAGCTTGGTAGTATAATCTGAGAACACAAACACTAATTTTCTTATTATTGAAAAGATAAAACTGTTTTACTGTAGCTGAAGAATAAATCAATACAAGGGACCCACAGCCCAAGTATCACCATGAGCTCTCTGCCTAAGAGCTGAGTGCATAGCCCAGGTGGAACACTGGAGGTAAGTCCATCCCACAGGGACTCCTTACTTACCTGAGTAGCTTCTGTTTCTGTTTGGTTGTCAGTGACTTCAAGAATTCAACTTCAGGGTCTTCTTCACCGTCACTTGCGACATAGTCCTGAGTCAACAAAGAATCCAATTGCTAGATTTTAGACAGGTCAGTTACTAACCAGGAAAGAAAACACTGAGAACTGAGTTTTGTGTCACGGACATACCATAGATGGTGTGGTACTGAAGTGTGTGGGGATTAGAATATTTAAATAGTTATGCTNTACCTGCTAAGCTAGATCAAGGTTAATATAACTGCTTTGTAACTCTTGGAGACTACCAGGACATGGAAGATAAGTACAGACAGAAGTACAGAGGCTGCTGTTCTCTTCAACATTTGAAACACTTAGTATCCAAATACAGCATTTTTAGTTTAATGAAATAAAAAACCCAAGAGCATCTTGAAGGGCTGGGACCACAGCTCCATAACAGAACACTTGCTAACATGCACATGGCCCTGGTTGCAAGCCCCAGCTGTACAAACATAGAAAAATCTAAAGACCATGAAACTTAGATCAAAATATCAGTAACTTCCAACTTTATAATTATAATAATTTATTATAAAATATGCAATAATGCAGCCTGTAAAACTCAAGCCAGGGCTAATGGCTCAGTGTATAAAGGCACTTGCCACCAAGCCTGATGACCTCAGTTTTAATCTCTGGAATCTACATGGTGGAGGGAATCGACTCCTCCATGTTTTTCTCTTGATTTGCACTGGCACCTGCACTCACATGCANGCCTGCACACACACACATGCATGCCTGCACACATGCACAGGCTCTTACACANACAAAATGCAGTAAGTTTTAAAACTTTTAACTTTCTGAATTTATGAACAGTTAATAAATAAGTTTAAAGCATTTTCTATAATGCTTAGGGAGCTGTTCATAGACTTCTGTTGGCTCAATTTAATGTCATTTCAAAGGTGTGTTAGCAGGAAGGAGCAAACAATCCTATCACCAGTTCATTTTATCCACATAAACCCAAAGGAGCCATTTCATTTATTAAAATATAGGTTTATAAACAATTTCTCATTTAGGTTAAAGTAATAAAGTAGCAAAATCAAAATACATTTAAAGCATTTTCTTTGCTCTATCTTACTTTCCTATGGATATATGCATATTGGAAAACATTAAGTAGCAATTCACAAGCAATCCCGTTTAGATTTGCAGACATTTCCAGCTTACTGATAAACAGGTCATTACCTGGGATGGATCATCTGCGGTCAAGTTTCTCCCCAGCACATTCCGTTTCAGTGCAAACCCACTGTTTCTCATCTCCGCTATTAGCTCCGAGGGGTGCATCGACGGCCCTGCTCACAAAAATCACAGTCTGAATGTATCATTTATATCTCTCTACCTTTTTTGGACTCCACAGTAGGAATGCAGTTGAAGCTTTGTTAAGTAAAATCACAGCTAAATCAACTCAATAATCTTCTGCTGAGCAAATAATCAGATATGATTTTCTAAAACAGCAGTCTGGAGATTCAGAATAGAAAATAATTGCATTTTTCCTTACGTGCAAGGGGATGCTCGGCTTATGTAACTTTGTCATATTGAAATGTCTACTTGAAAGTTTTTAGTATAAAAGAAAAACAAAATAATGAAAAAGTACAATTAAATTTTTTAATGGTTATTCTCAGTAAGAATTCACTTTAGAGTATTTAAAAAAAAATCAAACACCAATACTGAATATACTACCATGTGCTTGATATTACCAACACCACACATACATACTCAGGCACTTGAGTTATTAATTGCATATCTATATGTACCTGGAATTTGAAACTTCTAGTTATTGGGGTTGGTGACAAGCAGTTTTAGGCTAGCTATAGGTATGCATATTTTCTATTTTCCACAAACTGCTGTTTTTACTTTTGCAACAATAGCCTAAGCTGGAAATTGAGCTGCTTTTTGGTCTTGTAATATGTACTAACAAAATATTTAAGGGAAGGCTCCCTTTCCTCACCATGGGACCTAGTCAGGGTAAGAGGCTTTCCTCCCCAGATAAAATTTCTCCTCTCGTTTTGCTTTCCCTGTAGGTCACAAACTAGGNGAAAACACCCGGCCGCAGGTGAAGCATCTATAATACAATGTGGCAGCAGAGGGCTGCTGCCAGCAAAGATTTCCTATGAGGAGATGGGGATAGAGAAACATTCAGAAGCAGACTTTAGTTTGTTGATCAAATAGTTCTCCTTCTGTTTTTTGGTCCTTTGCTCCTTATTTGAATGTTCAGCTACATATTACTCTGAAAAGCAGAAGTTATACAGTTCAAATCTCTTCACTTGTCAATAGCAGTTTTGGTGAAAAAAGTTTAGGCATAGACTTTACTGAATTTTCCAGGGCTTACTATTCTATTACAATTACTACCAACAACTGGACACCTGCTCTATGTTCTAGGTATGAACACAGTGGTGGGGGGAATTGCCCATGACTGGAATGTGGGGGTTAAAACTAATTGCTATGGATTATTTTATATAATTTGCTTGCTAGCATTAATAAAATCTTAAATAAAATTTGAATTTTAAGTATTAGTTGCCTCTGAATGGCATAAAAGTACTCATACAACTAATATTTTAAATAAGTAACAAAAGCCACTTCGGTGGTTTTTCAAGTTTCATATGTAGGAANACAATTTTATAAAGTATAACATGGGTCTTATTATTGACCACTTTAAATGACAGCAGACAAACTCAGAAAGCACACAGGCTGTGGCTGTGGCTGGAGCTCAGGGCTAGAGCACCTGACCAGCCTGAACAGGATTCTGTGTTGGGTCCCCAGAAACACACACCCAAAGCCAAACATGACAGAATTAGAGACCTGCCTCTTAAGGTGAGAGATACTTTTAATTTCTTTATCTTCATCACAGGATGGGTAATTTTAATATTTTAGAAACAATGTCTTTATACTAATTCTAACTACTTGAAAATGATCTTTCCTGTGTGGCAGATAATAAGATTATGACACAAACATTACTGTTTTAGCATGAGCTTCCACAGTGCTCAGCGACATGCTTGACAAAGTCCTTATTATCAATAGCATCCAGGCTTATTTCATGACTATATTATGATATTTTTCAAAATTATAAAAAGAGCACTTTAAAGAATTTTATTACATTATTTTTAGGTGTGTATACGGGTATGGAGGTCAGAGGACACTTGTGAGAGTTGGTTCTCTCCTTCTACCATGTGGGTTCTGGGAATCAAACTCAAGCCATCAGGTTTAGTGGCATCTGGATGGCCCCAGTCATTTTTTGCACTGGGAACTGAACCTCATACTTGCTAATCAATCGCTCTGCCACTGTGTATATCTNACCAATCGAGAGCCAAGTTTTGTTCCCATATTTTTGTACTTAAGTCTCCTACCGTCAAAAGCTCAAGGTTTAAAGTTCTTGGTTTAGAAGATGTGACAAGGCAGGTTTAATTAAGATATATTTAGCAAGACATTTTTATACTTTCCATGTCACTGTGACAGAGGCTATGTAGAATTATGCTGACAAAAGTTAACTCCAGCTCTTTGAAAAGTCAAAACAGTCACAATAAACATATATGCATGTGTGTATATATAATAAACATATAAACCTGTATGTGTGTATACAAGGTCTCTCCCTTGACCACTCTCTAGATAGAGTCTCAACACTACAGCTCAGGATGCTGAACAGGCAGCAAAGGTGTGAGATATCACCCCTGGCAAAACAGACACCTCAATAAAAGAGACTGCACAAATATGTTCAAATACAAAATAAGTACCTTTTAATGTCTGGTAAATTACAGCTGGATATGGGTCACAGGAATGAATGCTTGGCTTTTTCATAAATTCACAGTGCCAGAAGTCACTAAAGAATTTTTCAAAAGGCCAACTGTGCTGTTTATTTGTTTTCAAGACAAGGTCTCATGTAGCCAAGGATGACCTTGGACTTCTGATCTTCCTACGTCCATCTCCTGAGAACTGGGATTACAAGCATGCACAGCCACATGTCATAAGCAAACCCAGGGCTCCTGCATGCTGGGCAAGCCCTCTGCCAACTGAACTACATCTTCAGTCTAGGAATTTGTCCTAANATGTGTCTGTGAGGGCTTCAGAGCACCTGAGCCAACTGGGTTTGGCCTCTACAGCAGGAAAACCCACACTCCACATCAGAAAAGCCAGCCCACTGAACAACTGCTCTACACATTCCTTATTCTCAGACTTTCTTAACTATAATACCGACTGTGTCAAAATCCCAATTTTGACGATGGTGTTTAGTTCATGTCCTGACTAGAGCCAGACTTTTCTCCAAGGAAAACTACTCATGCAACTGCATCTCAGAGAAGAAATCCCAGAAAGTGGAATATGTTGAAGAGAAACATGCTGTACAGATTATATTTGCAAAGGGCTCAATCTACTTATTAAAGGTTGTTATTTTTCAGAAATAGACAAAAATCAATGGGAGGTAAAACAGATATTTCATTAAAGAGTCACATCGAGACTCAGAAGTTTTCAGCTGGATGCATGCATGACACATGCCTGTAAATTCCAGCACACAGGAAATGGAGACAGGAGTTCAATGTCTCCCTTAGCTACATAGTTGTAAACCGGTGTGAAAAGCCTTTCCTGGGCCAGGGAGTTAGCATGAGGGCCCAAATTCAATCCCAGAACCCATGTAAAAGAAAAAGCCAGGTGTGGTAGCATGCATTTGGTTTTTTTGGTTTGTTTATTTTGTTTTTTTGAGGCAGGGTCTTACTAAAGGCATGAACCACAATGCCGGGCCTAGTAGCATCTGTCTGGAATCCCAGCACAAGGAGACTGAGGTAGGTAGATAACTGGAGCTCACTTGCCAGGCAGCCTAGCCTACTTGGCAAGTTCCAGGCCAGTTGGCTGGCACCTGAGGAATGACGTCTGAAACTACTGTGTAGTGTAAACACAAACACANACACACACACACACACACACACACGAGAAAGAAACCTTTCCTTCCTTCCCCCAGTTTAACACATTAATTGGGTCTACAGCACCACCATTTCCATGAAGCAGAACCTTTTTTGGTGAGGGAGGAGGGACATTGAGACAAGGCCTCATTTGGCCCACGCTGGTCTTGAACCTGCCATGTGGCTGAAAATAACCTGAAACTCCTGCTCCTCTGGCTTCTATCTCCCAAGTACTGGGATCACAGGCACCTTTCATCCTTTTCTAAGGTTAAACTGACTGTGTGTGTCTAGGGAATCACTGTCCCTTCACTCCAAGGACACATAGGGACACTAGTTACAGTATACTACTCAGAGAGAGAACTAGTGGGAATCATCAAAAACTATCTCATACTTACATCCATTCCTTACTGTACCATAACAAGTTTGCCTTTAAGAAAACTTATGGGAGGGCTGGAGAGATGGCTCAGCTGCTAAGAGAACTTGCTGCTCTTGCAGACAACATGGGGGCTTACAATAGGCTTATAACCCTCTTCTGGCCTTCCTGGGTACTAGGCATAAGTGTGATATACACACAGGCACTCACACACACATATTAAAAAAATATCTAGAAAGCTTATCAAAACTTATCTTTTTTTTTTTTCTTTTTTCTTTTGGTTTTTCGAGACAGGGTTTCTCTGTGTAGCTTTGTGCCTTTCCTGGAACTCACTCGGTAGCCCAGGCTGGCCTCGAACTCACAGAGAAAACTTATCTTTTAAAAAAGACTAAAATGGAAGCCACATGTGGTGACTCGTGCCTTAAATCCTAGCACTTGGGAGGCAGCAGCAGATGGATCTCTGAGTTTGGAGCCAGTCTGATCTACCAAGCAAGTTCCAGACTAGCCAGGACTATACAGAGAAACCCTGTCTCAAAGAAAAACCAAAAAAGAAAAAGACTAAAAAAAAAAAAGGAAACAGATTGAATAAAAACAAGGTATAATGACATATATATATTACAAAATGCCATCATAAAACTCATTACTCTGTATGCTAACTTAAGGAATTAAAAAAAAAAGAAAAGAAAAGAAAGGAAAAGAAAAGAGAAGAAAAAAGCAGGGGATGAAGCAGAAACATGTAGCATAAGTCCCAGGAAAAAGTGAACAAGGCTATTAATAAAGCGTGTGGGTGATGTTTATTTATAAGATGGGGATGTTCTATGTATGATTTTTCTAAAGGTTATGCAAGACCCGACTGTACTAACTGTATTAAACTATGCCATCCTCAGGATTTTCCTGACACACTGCCGGTTCGTCTTAGTGGAGGCTGGAGACAACAGGACTCCTTGTTGCCTTACCTCAACTTCATGCTGAGGACAGCTAATTGGTCTCTATTAAGACGTAGAACATTAAGGAAATTAAACATTTCATTTTCATCTATGTGGCTGAGAAATACAAAGGCAAGAAAATATGAAACTATCCTTATTGTGTGCTAGTCAAAATTACTGTTTGTACAAAACAACCTCGCCTTACAGAATCAATATAAAGATCTATGACATATTTGATCAGATCTTTATTACTTATATTTCCAACTTAATTTACANGTAAAGTGGTGATACAACAAAGCCAATTCATCTGCCGCAGGGACTGTGAGACTCCTCTGTGTTGTGAGACCACGAAGCATCAGAATTTGCTCTTCATTGTAAATCAGTTACAGAAACATAAATGCTCTGGCTATCCACGAGCCTCAAAAACAACACATTGAGGGCTGGGGATGTGGCGTGTATGGTCTGATCCCTAGCATGCCATAAACTGGGCATGGTGGTGTATGTCTGTAATCCCAGCATTTGGAATGCTGAAGCAACAGCAATTCAGGGTTATCCATGGCTACACAGTGAATTTGAGGCCAGCCTGGGCTACGTGCGACCCTCTCTCAAAAAAAACCAGTGGGGGAGGGAAGGAGAAAATACTACCCATGAAGTTCAGGAACAAGTAAAACAGAATTAGAAGTTAGTGCTTATGGAAGGAGGCCAACTGGAAAGAGCAGACAGGCGTTCTCTAGAGTGAAGGTAATCGTCTCCATCTTGTCGAGGATGTGGTTACAGTGCACACATCTGTCAATCTCAAACCTTACACTTAAGCATAATGCATTTTAACTTTAAAAAGTTCTAAGAGGCTGGGTTATGGGGCACACGCCTTTAATCCCAGCACTTGGGAGGCAGAGGCAGGCAGATCTCTGAGTTCAAGACCACCTTGGTCTATGTAGCAAGTTCCAGGTCAGACAGGACCATATAGTGAGACCCTGTCTCAGAAAAAAAACTTTTAACAATACATCTAGTCAACAGTGACTGCTGAGGGGTGGCACTACAGACTCCAAACTGTATCTATACATCTTACTCTAAGGGGAGAGATGCATGGAGAATTTGAATTTCAGACACAATACAGAAAATGATTTTTAAGATCTGTCTTACTAAGACTTTAGGAGAGTCTTGTTTTTGTCTTCAAGCTTGTAATATTTTTGAGAAAATTAGTTCATAGAAAATTACGACTTTCTATTGTAAAATATTTAGAAGAAATGATAACCTTTGCTGTTTTGAATGGTTAGTGGAGCTTTTCCAGTCACACACTTGCTAAATAAACTACTATCTGCTAAACATGTACACTGTACAGGCAACAGGGATACAAAAATGTTAAGATAAAGTCCCTACTTCAGAAAAAGTTTCCAGGAGAAAACTATTAACTGAGTATCATTTTCAGACTTTCAGAGGTTTAGAAAAGGGTAANAGCAGAGCATTCTAAGTGGAACACGATGAAGGTTCACATTTTTCCCCAAGTTTGATTTGGGCAGAAGAATTAGTATTTACAAGATCAACTCAATTTCATTCTTTACCTGAACAAGCACAAGTTAATTTCCTCTACTGAAGCTGACAGTAGTAGATACAACAGTGTTGAGAGAATCACATAAAGGAGACTTACGGGGCTGGGGAGAGGGCTCAGTCAGTCAAGTGCTTCCAGNAAGCACTATGACATGAGTTCAGGTCTCCAATACTCAGGGAAAAGCTGAGGTGTGGTGTAAATGCCTGTAATCCCAGCACCAGGAAGGAGACAAGAGGATCTGTGGAGCTTACCCCAGGTGTGTGCATGCACATACATAGACTATGACTGTGACCAGAGACTCAGAATACCCTTTGAGATTATGAGAGCTGATCTTCCATTAGGATCAGACATGCCCTTAACAAAAAGCAGAGCCATTTATTGACAGAATAAGACTATAATTAATTTGTTGGCATCAGTAGAATTTCAAAGAACCACTTAAAAAAACAATTTAGGGACTGGAAAGATGGCTCAGAGGTTAAGAGCACTTGTTGGGTTTGGTTTCCAGCACATGGTGGCTTCCAATCATCTGTAATGCCAGTACCAGGGGATCCAACACCATCACCTGACTTCTGGCGCCAGGCACACATGTGGTGCACAAACACACATGCAGGCAAAACATTCATAAAAAAAAACACCCAAGGGGAGAAGAAAGTGAAGGGCTGGGGGTGTGGCTATAGCAGAGCACATGCTGAGCACATACAAAGCCTTGGGTCTAATCTTCAGCATGGGAAGAGGAGGGACAAGGGAGGAGAGGGGGATAGAGACATTTAAAGTGTTGAAAAAAAGCTACCAATAAAGAATTCAATATCCAATGAAGGGTTTCAGAAGTAAGTAAGAGGCAAAAATCTCAGATCAAATAAATGAATGAAGAGTTTGTTGGGAGCTAGATTTGTGTTATAGGAAATATTAAAAGTAGTTCTTCAGAGAAGAGGATGGAGAAAGGGACATACTACGTTGACAGTAACCAGAAAAGCTAGCACATTGACATTAATTTGACACTAACAGAGTTCAAAGCAAGTGTCTTAAGTTAGGGTTACTATTGCTGTGAAGAGACACCATGACCACAGCAACCCTTATAAAAGAAAGCATTTATTTTGGNCTTGCTTACAGTTTCAGAGGTTTAGTCCATTATCATTATGGATGGATAATGGTGGTGCACGGCAGCACACAGGCAGACATGGTGCTAAAGAAGTAGCTTAGAGTTCTATATCCAGCTCCACAGGCAGTAGGAAGAGACACTGGGCGTGGCTTGGGCTTTTGAAACCTCAAAGTCCACTCCCAGTGACACACCTCCTCCAAGAAGGCCACACCTCCTCCTTCTCAAGTAGTGCCACTCCCTGAAGACCAAGCATTCAAACACAAGAGTCTATGGGGGCNGTTCCTTTTCAGACCAGCACAGCAAGGACAATTATTAAGGATAAAGAAAGGAATTATAATGATAAAGGAGCAATTCTCCAAAAAAGATCCAATAATCTGAAATGTGTACATACCTAATGGCAGAGTATCAAAATATGTGATGGAAAACTGATACTTGAAATATATGCTTTTCTCACACTAATGTATAGTATTCACCAAACAGTAAACATTCTGGGCCACATAGCTGAACAAATGAAAAAGAATGGAAATTGTACAGGGCATGATCACAGATCACAAGATTTAAACCAAAATTTGTAACAGAACAACAGCTAGAATATCTCACAATATTTGGAGATGAAGAAACACACTTCTAAATAACACACAGCAAGGAGGTGTCAGGAAAGACTAAAAATGTATTTTGAATTAAGGAAAATAAAAACATAACAGCTGTCTACAAAGAGAATTTGGCTGGTTTTTGACTCCAGTTAGAAAGAGTGTCTCCATATTTGAAATTTGTCAAGTGTTAAACATAGAAAAAATATATACCTGGGCTGGTGAGATGGTTCAGTGTTGGCAACTTGTTATGCAAGCTTGACAAACTAAGTGTGACCAGTGGAACCCACATCAACGTGAAAGGAGAGATGCAACTCCACAGATACTAGTATAAAGACAACAACCAGCCAACCAACCACAGCTGACAGAACAGTTTATGTTACTAGGGTAACCAACAATGAACCAGGATAGCTCATGCTAAGAAAGTGGTTAAGGATGGTGGCTGAACATATCAGAAAGACAATCATGTGATCAGAGGGCTGGGCTTTGAGCTTGATGGTAACAGAGTTCTGGGAGGGATGGATGAACTGAAGACTGAGTTCAACCATGGTACATGATCTAATCTATGTTATTAAAACACCAATAAGAACTCTCAGCAGTTTAAGTAAGCCTTCCTGGTCAATCACATGTGAAGCACATTGTTCCACATTAGCGTATAGGGGGTGACTGTGTTTGACTTTCTGCAGAAGTTTCATGCTTGTCCTTGAGTCTTGTTCTATATGGCTCTCTGTTGCTGCTCCTGCTTTGGAGCCTTTCAGCTATAAAACTATAATCCTAAGAATAGTGCTTTCCTGAGTTCTCTGAGTCAGTACCCCTGGGCTGCTGAAGGAAGCCCTGATTTGCAGGGGTTTTGGTAAGTAGTCTGGGAATGCCTGATCATGTTGCAGCTGCTCTCTTAGATCAAGGCAGCCTTTTTGAGAAGTACTGACCTAATTTTGGGTGGTTAGTACCAGAAATTACTAAACAGGAAAACAAACAAACAAATAAAACAAAACAAACAAACAAAGCAAAACAAAAAGACCTAAACGACTACAATAAAATTTATCAAAAATCACAGGAGACAGTAAAACACATGCTTAGAGAGATAATTATAGTATTTAATGCACATTCCAGAAAGTAAGAAAGACTTAAACTAATTCTATGNGGTGGTGAGATAGCTCAGTGGGCAAGGCCCTTGCAGCCCAATGACCCAGGTTCACCCCAGGATCCACACAGTAGGAGATGACAGACTCTCCAAAGTTGGCCTCTGACTTCCACATAGAATGAATGCTGTAAAACATGTTTATATCAATTCTGGGGCTAGAGGTATATAGCTCAATGGTAATGTTGGCTAGCATGTGTTAAGGCATCTCAAGAAAGCCCACTCCCAAACCAAAACCAAATCTTTAAAGAAAAACTAATTAAACCCAAGAATAAATAAAAAAGAAAACAAGAGGGAAAATTCACTACCCTGAAAGCTACTTCTCTGCAAAGACCACTGAACTGAAAACACATTAGCCAGATAATCAAGAAGAGAGGAAAGACACAATGACTAACAACAGGAGAGCTGAAGAGACATCACTACAGATCCCAGGTNTATTAGGTGATAAAGGAACACGTGTCTGGGAGTTTTATTAGAACACTCCCACAATTAAAGAAATTTAATAATCANTAATAATGACCTTTGAAGCTGGAAAGCTTCAGGCCCAAGTGGCTTTACTAGCTAAATCTATCAGACATCTAAAGAGAATATAAAAGGATAGAAAAACTGCAGGCCAGTATCTCTCATGAACACAGATGTAGAAATTCTTAATGATGTATTAGCAAATTGATTTCAATAATGTATACAAACAACTTATATCATAACCAGATATGCAAGGCTGGTTCAATATATGAAAATCAATTCATGTAGCTGTGTGTGGTAGCATGCACCTGTAATTCCAGCACCTGGGAGCTGAGGCAAGAGAATCCAAAGTTTGAGATTAGTCAGCACTCCAAANTTCTGAATCTAGTCTGTTAAAAAACCAAATGTACAAACTCAAGTAATGTAACCACCAATCATTTTATCAGGCTAAAAAGGAAAAACCATATGATCATATACAACATTTGGAAGAGTGGAATAGCTAAAACACGCAAATCTACAGATGTAAAAAAATCAGCGCTGCCTTCCCCTTGGAACTAAAGGGTGGATGAAAGCTAAAGCGTAAGGAGTTTCTTTTTGGGGTAGTAAAAACGTNGTAAAATTGACTGCCATGGACATGAAACTGCAAATGTATTAAAAACCTCAGAACTGAGGCTGGGTGGTGGTGGTGCATGACTTTAATCCCAGCACTCCAGAGGCAGAGGTAGGCAGATCTCTGTGAATTCGAGGCTAGCCTGGTCTCCAAAGAAGTTCTAGGGCAGCCAAGACTATACAGAGAAACCCACAGAACTGAATTGTTCATTTGAAATTATAGCTCAACAAAGTTGATGAAAAAACTCTTGAAATTTTCCACTCAACTTTGTCAAAAGAAGTTTAATCATAATGTACATGAAAAGTTAAGAGTCAGTAGTAAAAATAAAGGTGACAGGACTAGGGATATAACTTCAGATGGTACAGTGTTTCCCAGCATGCATGAAGCCCTGAGTCTGATCCTTAGCACTGCATACACCAGCCTATAATCCCAGCACTCAGGAGCTGGAAACAGAAGGATCAGAGTTCAAGGAAATCCTTGGCTACACATTGAGGTAAAGCCAGGCCTGGGCCACATGACACATTGTTAGAAAGAAAAAAAAAAGCTCCTCAGTATAGAAAAGGCATGTGGGCTGCCATTTAATTATACTGTAGGAAAGATATTCTATAAAAATTCATTCACGGCTGAGCTTACAAGTTTTGGAGGTAATTTTGATGTGTCTGGAGTGGATGGAAACTTACAAACTTAAGATGATCTTATCAGCAGAAAAGATATTCTAAACCAGCTTAGCCCAAAGAAGCATTTTGATTGCCTAATTTAACTGTGTAAAGGAGAAGTAAATCTTATAGCTGGTCTCTGTAAACCTCACAGCTGGAGTAGTCTAACAGCACCTTGCAGTTTCCAGTGATCAAAGTAAGTTACTTTATATACTATACTAAGAATTTCATAATGGAAATAATGTAACANCAGGGGGTGTGGTTATCATGAAATAATTACACTCCTGGGAGATTACAGGCACAAGGCTGTACCCCAGGGGTGTGATTATCCCATGATAACCACATCCACTGAAATTGCCTTATTGCAAAAATAATCTCTATTCACTGGCAGGACATTATTCAATAGGTGATTTTTTTTTTTAAATGAAAACGTTTTTAGCTTGAATCAGCAAGTGGATTAGGAAATTGGTCAGTTTATTTTTTACTGCATTCAAATTCAGAATACACTGCCATTGTCTGCTTTCCTATTTGATACGGCAGTGTTTTGATTTTGTTTTTGAGAAGCTTTTAAGAGTTCCTATTAGCTTTCATTAAGTGCTAGTGTTAAACTCAGGTCGGACTTTGAAGGCGTTGTTAATGGAGCCACATGATTTAAAATACCTGATCCCCTATGTACAATTTTAATTCTTCTAAAACAATGTTCATTAAAAAATTTGAAAAGTGATTTACAATCACTGTTGGAGATACAGATAAGTAAAAACATGGAGCAAAGTAAAGTATCTTAGGCAATCCTACCAGTCAAATAAAAGCACTTTTAACATTTTGATCTATTTCCTTCCAATGCCTTTTCTAAATTATGTGCTTCACTCTAAGTCTACCTAAAGATAAAGAGAAACACAAGTCTAACTACTGCTTAATTAATTATTAATTAATTAAGTGTTGTGCTNTTGGAGCTCAAATCCAGGGCCTCGTGCATTGTAAACAAAGCCTCTACCACTGAGCTCTGGTCTTAATGTGTTATAACCAGTCTTTTTATTTGACCAAATGTTGTAAACAACATCCGTATCACTAAGGAATTTTCCTATCATCTTAATTATTTATTGAGACACATCTCACTGTGCGTCCCTGGTTGAGATCTAATTCCCTCTTAAGTGCAGAGATCAAAAGTGTACACCACCACGCCAGGTTTCTTCCTATCATTTTAATTGTTGCACAGTAAAGTATGCCATGGTAACAATGTTCATACTTATTCATTTAATACCTTTGTATTAAATAGGCATTTTTTGTCCTTTAACCACATATCCATAATTACTTCCTTAGGATAAAAATTTATGACTTTTGTAAGTTTCACCACTTAAGCAAACAGAAATAAGCACTATCCTGTTGAATCTCAATTATTCTGCNTATGGTTTAAGCAGCTAGTTCTCAATCTTGACATGCATCTGATAACAGATCAGGACTTTAAGAATCTCACTATGTAGTTCAATCTTTCTGCCTCAGCTTCTCAAGGACTGGCATTAATCTAGTCATGCCTGACTACACTGGGAACTTGCATTAGCTCATATAACAGTAGCACAGATGGTAAAATGTACTGGTCTATTTTATCTTCATTTAATCACAGAGTTCAGTGCCTTCAGACACTCCTAGTGTACATGATGTAAAGAATCAAAATCCCTACGTATTTATTTATACTCTTCTTGTATTTATATCTCGTCAATCTAGAAGGAAAAACTGCAAATGGAAATTTCCCTAACATCGTATTTCTATAAAGACTGAGGCAAGAATTAGTTCAGTCTGCTACCTATTTCTCATCATGAACACAGCCTTTACAACATACTAGTAACTGAGCTCTCTTTAGCCATTCCAATTATTTTGAAATTAAATTTAATATGGAAATATAAAGGAAAATATTAGTGTCAGAAGACCTTCATATGACATTCAATATTTGAGAGGCTCAAATTTTAAACTTCTTTTCTAATTTTAAATAATCATATATTTAATATAAAATAAAAATTGCCTGTAATCTTACA